>QEPC01006603.1:168750-199864 GCA_003113815.1 Sphenodon punctatus | reverse complement strand
TTGATGGAAAGAGGTACTGGGAATTAAGTAATAACGGTTATAACAGACCTTTCCATGATGATAAGAAGGTGGGAAGGAAAGTAGCTCACCGCAGAATGTAGACATGTTTTAGTAATGTTTAAGTAACTTTCCATGACAAACTTATTGACCTGTGGAGTGAATGCTTTAGGATTGGTTAGAGGTGTTAGATTATTATTGGAACACGTAAGTTTCCTGGGTGGATAATGGGAGGAGATCAAAGGTAATAAAAATAGCGGACCAAATGGCAGAGGGCACTTTTTTTTCCATGCTTTCTCTCTCTTTTCCTTACTTCTATTCTTGGTCCGGATCGATCGACTTCCCTATTCACTTCAGAAGCTGGTCTGCTGAATGATAGGTAACTATATGTAACTTCAAGACATGCACCGAAATTCTAGTGTTGTTTATAGACCAGAACCAGACAGTCAGCCAGAATATTTTCAAGCTTTGTATGCGAGATACTGGCCTGTAAGATTGTATGTGTTAGTGGCATGCATATCAGTCATCTTCGTATTTTTGTATGCCATCGTGGAATTTGCTAGGGGATTTCATTGGCTATTTGCTTCTAATAAAACAGTTGATTTTTCAACAAATCTGACTCAGTCAATGTCTCTGAATTAGTGTTACCCAACAGGAGAACCCAGTATTAATAGCTAAATGAGTTTCTAAAGACACAAAGATAATTAGAGCCTCCAAAATAATCAATAATCAGAAATGAATAAGTAATCAATAATCCTGTGGGCAACACGGCCCAGTAGGCCAAGGGATCACTGCTGGGTTCGATGCACAGCTCCTCCTCCAGGTTGCACTCCACTGCTGCTGAGGTGCTGTCTTACTACCTCATATAACTCTGCCTGGTCACCACCTCCAACACTACCTTCAGCCACACTGCCTGCCCTGATGTGCATGAGCCTATGTTCGCCAGAGTTCCCTGAACATAAGAGCTACTGCTGCTCACAATAGGGGTGCTGCTTCTGCTCAGCCTGCTGCTGGTGCTGCTACTTCTAGGGCTGGGATAGACCCAGAGACTGAAAGGGGTGGCTGCTCCCACTCCTACCATCCCCAGCGCTGTCCTGCTTCTGCTGCCGTGCACTCTCAAGATCCCGCTCTGACTGCTGGACCCTCTCCTCCAGGAATATCCAAGTGTTACAGCTGGAAATTTATTTTCAGATTAATGTCCTATACCCTTTGAACCCTTTATCCACTATTTCTGAAAATTAGCAGAGGTATTAAGCATATAGAGGTACATATTATGCACAAGTTTCATGAACATTGCCTGCAAGATAAAAAAGTTGCAGCCATGAATGTGTATGGAGCTTTTCCTAAAATCACAACATTCAATTGCTTCTGAAATCAGTTTCCTTTATCTAATCGTTCCAAAGTTTGGTACACATAGTGCTGGGGGTACAATCTTCCCAACTTTCAGCAAAATTGAATAAGAAACAAAAATGTTATAGCTGGATATATGTTTTTCAGTTTTTTCCCTTTATTTCAAAAACCAAATGTCATTTTCAGTTCCTGATTGCACCAAACTAAAGACTGAACTGAGACCGACCCAACCAAATACCTAATTTGAACTAAAATTTTGACCCGAACCACCAAACATCCAATCCTGGTTCTTTTCGCACATCCCTAATTCTGGCCCTGTGGCTGCCAAACATCCTGCAAGGCACCTGGGGCCAGCCAGCTTGACAGAGTCACTCCAGATGCCCCTGAGGTTCAACCCAGAGGATGGTCAGAGGGGGGTGTGAGGGCCGTGAAGGAGCCCATCACAGAGGTATTCCTGTCACGACGGGACAGGAAGTAGGGGACCTACCTCATCAGACCATCCCCAACTTAATGTCTGCCCCCAAAGCATTCAGGCTGCCATGAGTAAATGCTGCAGCCCTTGTCACGGAAAGCCAAGGCTAGCTGTCATGTCAGGATTGTGGCAGACGCCCCCTGGGGGCCCAGCGTGGATACCAGAAAGTGGGAGGGAAAGGTGCAAGGGCCTTGAGGAAGGGGCGTGGGTGGGGCACCCGTCATAGAATTACAAAAAGCAGGGGACTCACCTTGCCAGGCTGTCCCCAACTTTCACCAGCATATGGACATGTGAGAGCTGGAGCTAACCAGCCCAGCCTCTCTTGTATTACCAGCCCCCACTTCATGCTGCTGTGCACCATTTTTCACTGGAAAATGGGGCAGTCCACCATTGCCTGAGGACCTACTCCCCCATGCACCAGATGAAACTTTTAGCCTGAGAAGCAATGGTCTGTATCATTCTCTGAGTTTCTGACCCATGACTGGGTATGAAGCTCCTGCTGGCTTTTAAAGTCAGCTCTGCTCATCTTACATCAGGAGACAACCTTCGCACTTTTTTGCCTGGTTGCTCTAGCGGCCTAGGCTAGGCACAGCTACACTTCCCAGAGGCAGCCAGAAACCCGCAGCGAGCAGCTTGCAGCTGCAACATGGTTGTTCCTTCCTGTGAAGGGAGTAAGACAATGGACCCCTTCGCTTCCAGTTGGGGATACGATGGGCTAAAATTACAGTCCCAGCCCTATGAACTTAAAAGCCAGGGACCAGCTAAAAGTACTGTTGTATGTATTTAGGGGTACAGATGTCCATTATGGATTCAGATCAATTAATCTCAATCCAATTCAGTTTAATCCAAACCAATCTTTACTTTGTCTGTGCAAGTTAGGTATCTGGAGTTACAGATCCCCACCCCCACCTCACGGGTCCCCAACATGTACTTACGAGCCTCGGAGGGCTGGATTGAAACTCCTTTGGCCCACCACTGCTGTGGGGTGGGCGTTCTTGGCAGGCTCCCTTGTCACAGCGCACTGCTTCGCTCCCTGTACCACAGCAAGCATGTGCCTCCGCGCAGGTATCCTGGCGCATGTCAGCCCCTGGGAGGGTGCAGAACCAATTAAGATGGTTTGCCCACAAAGGCTTATGGAACCTAGAAGGTTCCAGACTGCTCTAGGGGATGTATCCTCTAATCTTGATGGCTGCTCACTCAATGACATGGTGACCATGTGGAATTCTGTGTTGGTGGAGGCCATTGATCGGGTGGCTTCCAGGTGTCCACTCCCAAACCACCGACAATGCAGGTCCCTGTGGTATACGTGGTGGTGCAGGCAGCAAAGAAAGTTTTCTTTGCTGCTCTCATTGCATCTAATAAGTCACACCCAGCGGAGCTTTTCCAGGTGGTGAGGGGGTTGGTCAGTCCGGCTTCCCTCCTCCTGGATTTAGAATCATCGAATGCCCACTGTGATTTGTTTGTGAAGGTTTTTGTGAACAAAATCATTCAGATCCACCAGAGTTTTGATGTGACACTTTTAGCAGCAAGTAAACCAGAGGCAGTAGAAGCCCTGCCTTGTCCTGTTTTGTAGGATGAATTTCAGAATGTGTCGCCATCAGATGCGGGGGATACCCTGGGGTCTGTCCAAGCCACTTATTGTGAATTAGACTGATGCCTGTCCTGGTTCGTCAAGGCCATCTGGGAGACATTAGGGCCATTGCTGGCAGGGATTGTCAACACCTCCCTGGGAGGGCATGTTTCCAGACTGCCTTAAGGAGGTGCTGGTGCAGCCCCTGCTCAAGAAACCATAATTGGACATTGATGTCCTGGCCAGTTATCAGCCGGTCTCTAACCTTCCCTTTTTATGGAAGGTTATTGAGCGTGTGGTGGCTCAGCAGTTGCAGGAACATCTGGACCGGATTAACTTTCTTGAACCCTCGCAGTCAATTTTTCGCCAAGGATATGGCACAGAGACTGTACTTTTTGCCTTGGTCGATGACCTCTCCCATGAGTTGGACTGGTGTCATTTGACCCTGTTGATTCTATTAGATCTCTCGACTGCATTTGACACCATTGACCATGAGTTGTTGGTAACTCGGCTGTGGGACGGGGCAGGGATTGGCGGGACCGCTCGAGTGGTTCCACTCCTTCCTGGCTGAGAGAGTCCAGCATGTGGTCCTGGGTGATTTTTCATCTTCTCCCCGGCGCCTCATGTGTGGAGTCTTTCAGGGTTCCATCTTGTCCCCAATCTTTTTCAATGTGTACATGCAGCCTTTGGGGAAAGTTGTTAGGGAGTCTGGCATATGGTGTCATCAGTATGCTGACGACACCCAGCTTTAGCTCTCATTTTCATCTGACTCCGGCCCGGCAGTCTTATTGCTTACCTGGTGCTTGGCAGCTGTAGGAGATTGGATGAAAATGAGCCGTTAGAAGTTAAATCCCAACAAGACAGAGTCTGATGGTCATGAGGAAGGCCAGGAGAGTGGTGACTCCCATCACTGATGGGATCCGTCCTGCTCTGGTATCTCAGGTTCAGAGTCTGGGGGTGCTCCTGGACCTGAAGCTCTGCCTGGATGCCCAGGTGGCAGCTGTGGCAAAGGGGGCATTTTGCCAATTATGTCTGGTGCGTCGCCTTCGGCCGTATGTCTCAGACTATGATGTAGCCATGATCGCCTATGCTTTTATTACCTCGAGACTGGACTACTGTAACACACTATCTGGGGCTAGCCTTGGTGCTGGTCGGAGGCTGCAGCTGATGCAGAATGTGATGGCTCACCCCCTAACGGGGACGGGTCGATGTGAGCATATTACACGAGTGCTTCGCTCTCTGTACTGGATGTTTATAGTCTTCCGGGCACAATTCAAGGTGTTGGTGTTGACCTTTAAATCCATGAATGGCCTGGTCCCCACCTATCTTCAGAACCACCTCACCCTCCGGGTCCTGGATTGTCCCCTGTGGTCAATCAGGGGCTCCCTCCTCAAGGTCCCCCAGGTTTCTTGGTGTCGACCTTGTGGAGGGCATACTCTGTGGCCTCACCATGGTTATGGAACTCCCTCCCATTGGAAGTTGGCCTGATTACTGACCTCCCCTCTTTCCATAGACAATGTAAGACCTGGCTGTTCTGCTGTGCTTTTCCTGAACAAGAGGCGGTGGGTGGGGTGGGGGTATGTTCTTTTTTATATTGTGTTTTAATAGTGTTTTAAATCATGTTATTGCTGTTTTAAATTGTTTTAATATGTTGTTAACCTCCCCGAGATGCTTTTAGCAGGAGGGGGTGGCATAAATTTTTTATTAAAAATAAAATAAATAAATATAAATAAATAAAATAGCCACCAGGGACATTTTGCACATGCACTAAATGGTCTCTGCCCTTAACCAAATAGTGACAGCTAAAATGACATTGCTACCATTTGCTTAAGGGTGTCAGCCATTTTTTGCATGTGCAAAATGTCCTCCAAGAAAACACGCGTAAAATGGCTGCCACCCTTAACTAAAAAAGCAGCAATGTCATTTTTTCCACTGCCATTTTGATTAAGAGCACAGCAGCCATTTTGCACATATGTAAAATGGCTTTTCAGCCATTTTGCATATGCATGCTGTGGAGCAGGGAGCTTGACAGCTTGCTGCAGCAGGGGAGCTAGCCGGGAAGCTCCCCACAGCAGTGGCAGGCCAGTGGTGCTTCAATCAAGTCCTCTGAGGCCAGTAAGTACATGCCAGGGTTGGGGATGTTTGGAAATAGGGCCCCGGAAGATGGGGGTGGAGGAAGTTAGACTTGGTCTTGGACCAGTTTCCCATTGATTTCAATGAGATATAAATCCAGATACAAACTGTAACAGATCCAAACATTACAGATCCAAATCCATAACGAATTATAATCTGTACTTCGATCCGAATTCTCAGACATATTTGGGGGGTGGTCGTGGGGTGTGTGTGGGGGTGTGTGAGTTTAGGGTTGCCGATTAAAAAAAATCAAAAATAGGTTAGTTAGTTGAATTTCTATTCTGCCCTTCTGTAAGGCTCAGGGTGGCTTACATTATTAACACATAATACAATAAAAATCCCTTTAAAAAAACCCCACCCTTACCCCTAAGCACCAACCTCTACAAGGGGCACCACAGAGGTGAGAGATTCTGAAATAAGCAATATCCATTTTGTTACATGGAGCTGTAGTGTTCAGAATAATAGAAGTCTATTATGTTCTGTGTGACTCTGAAATAAGAGATACTTCCTAAAACTAAGGGACATGGCTGAGAGTTTGTGGTATATTATATGGCATCCCTAATTAAGTGATTGATTCACCATACAAGTGATTAATTGGGAACTATACTCTGGGTGATTTCAGAAGTGATGCATTCCAATTCACCACAGTGAATCCCACCCCGGGGTAAACGGATTCACCGCGGGCTGTGGTGACATGTGCGGCCCCAACAGAAGTGGCAGGATCGTGACCACTGCCCGGGGGCAATCAGAGAGAACATGGGCCTGGGGAACACAACAGACATGCAGTGGAGATGTGGACCACGGTTCGAGCCCCAGAATGCACCCCGGCTGGGGTCAATTCCTTCCACCGCAGCTGCGGGTTTCCATTCAGAAGTTACTTTTCATTCACCCCTGCCGTGGTGAGAAGTCACCACACTTTTGGACCTCCTCCCGCCCCGACCTCACAAAGCGTGGTTAGATTCACCCCGGGCCACATTTGACTGTGGTGAACATCTGGATGCGAGCAAACAGACATGCACGGCGCTTTCACCACCACCCGCATTTGACTGAGGTTGACTGTGGTAGACATTCACCATGTCACTTCTGAAATCACCCTCTGTCTATGCTCCTGAATCCGAGCACTTTCTCAGGCATAACACCTTCAGAGCATTTCACTACCTCAATACATACTTCTTCACCATCCCCCCATAAAGAGAAAAGTGACAAACCTCAGCCCTTAATAGGAAACTGCTCCCCACTCTCACTGTCACCTTCATCCTTTAGGTAAGTTTTGCCTTAGTATATTTTTAGAACAATCTCACTGCTTCTATGGAACATGACAGTGCCAGTTAGAGGATCATGCCACAGTTGGCTTCTGACAAGCCATTAAATATATTACATATATTTATTTATTTTTCTGAGGAAAGCTGTATTTGGAGAGTTGAAAAGTGCAGGATGATCTTTATGACAAAACTGTATATAATGAGATTTGGGTCAGTTAAATTGATCTTCATAGATGCCTAGAAAGAGTTCATGAGTTCCTGTCCCGTAGCCTCTAGTTTAGTTCACAGTCCAGATAAGATCATATATAAGGGAACTCCATTATGAAAGAAATTGCAGTGGGGATCTGTGCATGTGTTTAAAGCTAGCAGCTGGAAGTCACCTAGGCTCTGCACCCCCCCAGCTCAAAAATCAAGCCAAAACAGCGCAAATAAAAAGAAAAAAAACCCCAAACTGACCAGAGATGGCTGGGAGAAACAAACCTCAGCAAAAATTAATGCAGGTGAATGCCCTGGAGCAGTTCTGCCATAAGAACCAAGCCGCGGAGAACAGGCAAGTGGGAGAGACCTGAGGCGAGGGAAAGAAAATGTTGGCGGCAGGGGTGACAGCGTGAGAAGCTGATATTGACCAGGCCTCATCAGGCTCAGAAGGTGAGGAAGGAGAGGGGCCAGGCTCTTTAAAAATGTTGCTTAGGCAGATGAAAGAGGAGCTTAAAGATGAAATGAGGCAGATCAAATCAGCAGTGGATGCAGGCAATAAAAAACTGAAGGGGATAGCGGTAGGGCTGATGCGGCAGCAGCTTTTACTGTGCCGCAATTCCGTTCCGCCATTTCGGAATTGCCCGTGCCACACCGTGACTTTTCTGCGGATATTCCGCTAATTACGCCGGAATTCTGCAAATCGTGGAATTGCAAAAAAATTGCAGAAATTGCGGAAAACCGCTATTCCGCTATTTTGTGGCACTGGCAGAATTGCGGAAATAGTGAAAATGTCATGTTTCCATGATTCCACTAAGTTGCAGAATTAAATAAGTGGAACCGTGGAACGAAACCGCAGAATGAAAGCCTCTGCCATGCCGTTCCACTAATTGCAGAAACACTGTTTCTGCCGGAAATAGCTACCGCTGCGATATTCCGCTTCAGCCCTAATAGCAAGGAGGGTAGAGGCGGCTGAAGAGAGAATTTCTGAGCTTGAAGATCACTCACTAACCACTCAGAAACAGTTGAATAAATGGAAAGGGGAGACTGCTTTCCTATTAGCAAAGTCTGAAGATCTTGAGAATCGTTCACGTAGAGGGAATCTAAGGATCAATGGGATAAAAGAGGCAGGAGGGATAGAAAATATAAATGAGACAATCTGGGCTTTACTGAAGAAAATTTTTCCTGACGAGGTGCATTTCCATGCTGCCATAATAAAATAGACAGGGCCCACAGAACAGGGTGCCCTCCACAAAAGGCCACAGACCCACCTTGCCCAATATAGGTAAAACTCACCCAATATAATAAGGAAGAAATTCTAAGAGCTGCCAGAGCCAAAAAAAACCCTGTTCTTTCAGCAACAACTTACAAGAGTGTTCCCTGACTAAGTGGCTGAAACAGTGAAAAAGAGGCTGAAATGGAGCAAATACTTTGGGGAACTAATTGAAAGGAATTTGAGACCAAGACTACTGTTTCCTGCGAAAATGATGATTTTTCAGAATGGGGAAAAAAAATAATCTTTGAAGTGACTGAAGATTTGGAGATCTTTCTGGCAGCCCAGCCTGCGAGAGCTACTGCAAGAGAACAAAGTTGAAAGCTGTCCTTGTGAATCTTTGCAGAACATCAAAAATCTGAAGCAGAAAAAAGAGCAAGTAAAGGACAGAGAAGGACACATACTTCTCTATCATACATAATAGTTACATGTGGACTTACCACGTGCTGACCAGTAGAACAGAAGCACATAGAGGGAAAAAATGCTTTATAACTCCAGTTGTATTAGCAGATCATAACATGGTGGTGACAATGGGTATTTTCAGATGTTACGAGATCACAGTGAACCACGGTGAATACCCACCTGTGGTCAATGTGTCTCGAATGTCTGTTTGGGGGCAGGGCCATGCAGCCGCATGTTGTGCCATGCGGCCCCGCCCCCTCCCAGATTCCCCGCCGGGATCCCCCCGGCACATCTGTTATGGCATCACAGGGTGACCCCGGCGGGGAATGAATTCAGTGATTTCAGTACGGGGCCAAAGGGCCCCGTAACATCTGAAATCACCCAATATTTAAAGATCCAGGTTGTCAAGCCCGGACCTAAATCATTTAATTGGAATCTAAATATGAGATTGTTGAAGAATGGGGAAAACATAGCACAGATACAGGAAAATATTGCAGAATTCTTTGCAATAAATACCAACTCTGTTCAATCTCCTGCAATACTTTGGGAGGCAGCAAAAGCGGTGACCAGGGGCAATTTAATCGTCCTACAAGCAAAAATAGTTAAGGAAAAAAGACAGAAAAGGAAAGAAACATATGCTAAGCTACAAAAGCTGGAGGCACAAAATAAAATATCCCCCACGCAGGCATTAAAGTTAGAAATAGTTAAAAATAGAGAAATGATAAATGCTATGGAATTAGAGTGGACAAAAGTACAACTTAGTAGAATGAAATTTTATTTCTATGAAAATAGCAACAGGGCAGGTAAGGCCCTGGCTAGACTAGTTAAAACAAGGCAAAGGAAAGCACATATAGTTAGGGTGGTTGATGAAAATAAGAAATGCTATACTGATCTGCCCCAGATAAAGCAGACATTTTTAGATTACTATAAAAAATATATATTCCACACAAAATCTGAATGAGATAGAAATTAGGGAGTTTTTAAAGGGAGTAGAGATACCTAAATTAAATATAGATCAAGTGGCTTACCTGAAAGTCCCAATAACTGAAAAAGAAGTTCAGGAGGCAATAATAGCTTCAAAAAACAACAAGGCTTCGGGACTGGATGGATTCCCGAATGAATTCTACAAAACCTATGCAAAGATACTAGGGACACACCTCACAATAGTATACAACAACATCTTAGCAGAAAGGGAAATGCCACAGAACGTTCATTATGCAGCAATCACGCTGATCCCTAAGCCAGGTAGAGACCTGGATCAGTGCGGGAGCTATTGTCCCATCTCCCTGTTGAATACAGATTTTAAAATCTTCTCTAAAATATTAGCAGATAGACTCAAAGTGATAAGTGGAGAAATTATACATATAAACCAAACGGGATTCATTCTGGGAAGGCAAGGAAGGGACAACATCCGGAAGGCAATCAATGTGATCTATGCTTTAAACAAACAGCAAAAGCCTGCCATGGTAATTTCAGCTGTGGCGGAGATGGCATTTGATTTTGTGGAACCAAAGTTTTTATTTGAGGCCCTGGGGAAGATGGGTGTGGAAGGTAATTTTCTGAGATGGCTCAGGGCTATCTTCAAGAAACCACAATCCAGTCTATTAATTAATGGAGAGCTCTCAGAGCCTTTTTGGCTGCAGAGAGGGACTAGACAGGGTTGTCCCCTGTCTCCCCTACTGTTCAATATGGCCCTGGAAGTTTTGGCAGCAGCAATTAGACAGAATGAGAAAATAGAAGGGGTAAAAATAGGGGGATAAGAAACAAAGCTTTCACTGTATGCGGACGATTTACTGGTATATATAACGAACTCTGAGGAGTCACTTCCGGAACTGATGAGGATGATGGAAAAGTTTGGAAAAATCTCTGGGTACTCGATTAACAAAGAAAAATCCTTTGCGTTAGTGTTTGGAAAGGGGGCTGAACAGGAGGAACAGCTTAAAAAAAAATGTCACCATTCCCAATAAGTGAGTCAGGATTGAAATACTTAGGGGTAACTTTAACCAAAAACACAAAAAAATTATACTCTGCTAATTTCCTGCCCTTGTTTAAAAAACTGAAGGAAGAAGTACAGCCATGGAAAAATCTGATGGTGTTGTGGTTAGGGAAGATTAATTCATATAAAATGATAGTTTATATAAACTGATGGCTATCCCAGTCCAGCTCCTAACTTCTTTTTTTTAACTTAACTGATGAGCTCCTGCAGGATATAGTCCAGAATGGGAAAAAATCTAGGATAAAGAAACAGGTTCTAGTACAACTAAAAGATAAAGGGGGCTTAAACATCCCTGACATAAAGCTATACCATATGGCGGCATCGTTGGTGGTGCTTTATGATTTGTACCATGACGCAAAGACCCCGGAGTGGGCTATTCTGGAAAAGGAAATCTTGGGGGTGCAGTCATTAAAATATCTGATTGTGGATCAGGGTAAGGTTCCCAAAGAGATAAATATAGACCATCATTTTATAGGAAATCTGATTAAGAACTGGGAAAGAATAAAGAAAAAAATGGGGTTGAGAGGGGAGTTTTCCCCCTTCACAACAATGGACTCTAAACCAATAAGGGAACGGAGCATAGCCCCTGATATTAGAGCGGCTTTAAAGAAAAGGGGTATAACCAGAATGGAACAATTGCATAGGGTAGGGGAATTTATATCACCACAAAGGTTGAAAGATCTGATGCAAGAGAAAGTTAATATTTTTCAATACTTACAGTTGAAGAGGATGGCCACCTCACCAAGGAATAGGGCATGCCTAAACAGAGAACCTCGCAAGTTAGAGAAGATTCTATTTAAAAGAAATAAAGCTTCAGGTAGATTAGGAAGAACATATAAGGAACTTAAAGAAATATTGTATGGCTCCTCGGTAGATTATATAAAGAAATGGAGGAAGGATCTGAACATTCCCCTGGAGCAGGAGGAGGAAAAGAAAATATGGTGTCATATGAATAAATGTGTGATCTCCCTGGAGGTCAGAGAAATTCAGATCAAGTTAATTACCAGATACTATCTGACACCAGAGAGAATGAAATTTGCAGACCCAGGTAGCAGAGGTTTATGCTGGAGGGGATGTGGAGAGATAGCAAGTTATAAGCATTGTTGGTGGGATTGTGGGAAGGTGCAACTTTTCTGTAGTAAGGTCTGGAAACTAATTAATAAAGTAGCGGGGGAGGTGGTCCCTTTCAGTCCGGAAACAGCTCTGCTGGGTCTATATGCTAATACAAACTGTATGAAGTCTTGTCAGAACTCATGCAAGATCATTTGTCTAGCTGCCATAAACATCATAGCTAGGCATTGGAGATCGCTAGAGGATGTCTCGATGGAGGAACTGTTTCATAGACTATGGTACATGTACACCATGGAGGGATTTCATGCGGATCTTCACAACAGGATGCAGGACTTTGAAAATTTTTGGCAGTTATACAAGCCGTGGATGAGAAGAAATGGACATGAACGAACATCAAGGTTATCTAGCTGCATAAAAACAAGTTGAACTTTATTGAAATCTGCAACAGTGGTACACTTCAGGGATGTTATTGGGGAATCTTTACTTTCTGTCTCATTTTTGTTCAATGTACAGGGTAAGACTATTGTTGGATATAACCATATGACCAGTGAAGATTAATAGGCTAAAATGTATGCGAAGGTTAACTTCTGGTTGGTTTTGATGTATTTTATTATGCAAAAATAAAAGTTATATAAAAAATAAAAAAAAGAAAGAAATTGCAGGATGAATAATACAAGCTACTTTATTATATATATATATATATATATATATATATATATATCAAGCAGCATGTCTCACAAGACGCTTTCAACATTGCTGATCAGGCTCTTCTAATATTTGCCTTCCTGTGGGGTTAGTGAATATGGATTTTCTGCATCACAATTTTGAGAGCTTAAAATTAAAAAGGATATAGTACATCTGGTCACCATAAAAAGTGGTATATATCAATGTTCCTGGAGCACAAAACTCCATTAGCATTTTAAAGCTCCCTTTATTACAGATGATCCAGGATCAGAATACACACTGCCATCATCCTCCCATGGGTGATGGAAAACTACTGCTGCTGTCAGTCTTAAACATAAAGCAAATATACAGCCACTCAGGATATCAAATTTTAGAACATACAGCTGGGAGGCATTTTTTGTTTGTTTGTTTAAAAAAAAAAATCTCCACAACTTGTACCATCCCTATATAACTTGTGCCCTGCCCTCTTCTCCTTCAAGCATCAATGCAAGACTTGGTTTTTACGCCAGGATTTTAGTGGGGTGGTGGATAGTGGGTGGGTTGGGAGGGGGTGTTGGTCCCCACTGTTTGTAATATTATATATTTATGTTTTGTTTTAAATGTTTTATGAGTGTTTGCTTATTTTTATTATACACTGCTCTGGGCTGCTTTAGGCAGGAGTGGGTGGGCTATTAAATCATGAAATGAATGAATAAATAAATAAATGACTTGCTATAATATAATTGCCCAATCAAGTGGAATGATAGGTTTGCAGCACTCTCAGTTGTGTTGACCCATCCGTCTAAGATGCCTTATAAGTACATTATTATTATTAATAATAATAAATTATTGAACAATGTACCTGGCACAGTACAATCAATGGGGCCGATCCCAAGCCCTGCAGATCCCATATGCAGCCATCTGCAGAGTTACCTCCATTGTGGGCTCATTTTGCCTCACATAAACTGTGTGCATGCCTGTATGTGGGATACTCAGGACTTGGGATTGGCCCCACTAGTTCTAGATGGGTCCCTACCTCAAGGGGCTTCCAAACTAGGAAAGACAAGGGAGGAAAAACAAGAAAGAGGTGACATAAGGAGAGACTAACATAGGGTATTTTCAGACGTGACGGGGCTCAATTCGTCCCACCACGGAAACATCCTACTGATTCTCTTCCAGGGCCAACACATAATTGCCAACAAATGTGTTGGTCACTCCCAGCAGGTAATCCGTGGGGGGTGGGGCCACACAGCCCCTCCCCCCCACACTCCCTAAGCCACCCACCCCCTTGGGAGAGGGGATGGCACCGCGGCCAATGCGGCTGTAGCACCCGCTAGCGTTGACCACGACTAGGGCTGATGCGGCAGCAGCTTTTACCGTGCCACGATTCCGTTCCGCCATTTTGGAACTGCCCGCGCCACACTGCGACTTTTCTGCGGATATTCCACTAATTCCGCCAGAATTCTGCAAATCGCGGAATTGCGGAAAAATAATGGAAAAATTGCTTAATTCGCTGAAAACCGCTATTCCGCTATTTTTTGGCGCTGGCGGAATTGCGGAAATTTCTAAAATGTCATGTTTCCACGATTCCACTAAGTTGCGGAATTAAATAAGCGGAACCGCAGAATGAAACCGTGGAATGAAAGCCTCTGCCATGCCGTTCCACTAATTGCGGAAACACTGTTTCCGCCGGAAATAGCTACCACTGCGATTTTCCGCTACAGCCCTAACCACGACCCGGAATCCCACCACTTATTCCTGGCTGTGGTAGGGGGACAGACATTACAGTCCCCTTGATCACAGGGGGTAATCACATTCAACATGCAAACAGAGATGGTCCAACCAGGACCTCCGTTTGCATGTTGAATTTGGTTCCCCCCCATGAGTCACGGCGGTGAACGTCTGGGGGGGAGCTTTTGTTCCCCCCAACTGACGTTACGGTATCACGATCACCATGTGGGGATTCACCGTGGTTGAGCATGATCTGGTAACATCTGAAAATACCCATACATTCATGAAGTTGAGAATTTACAGGTGCACATGCTTACCTTCATGGATATCACATTCATGGAAAATCAATCCTTAGAAGTAGTTACTTTACTTCCTTAAAGGTATCCTCAATTGCATCAAGTGTATTTAAAAGATTAATTTCTGACCTTTGCAATTTAGCTGTGATGCTAGTTAATAATGGAAATTGCAAAGAAAAGAGGTACAAAAAATGTAACCTGAGACTGCATTGATCCCAAATTAGGAGGTGGAAAAAGCTGTCTGCCATAAAAAGTGATTGTATGATTCACTGTTATGATAGTAGGTTGCAAAGCTGGAATATTGCATTCAGAACCATTTGTAAGGGAGTCAATAAAAACAAATGAAAATATTACTTGATTGAATCCTAATATGACAAGTAGTACTAAGTGGGACTAGTCCACAAGGGGAAACATATTTGTTTGCAAAACAAATATCCAAAAACTTGACATTTGTCAGTATACAAGTATGTTATGTTTCCAAAAACATCTGTGGAGACATTCATAGGGTAGTTTCATGTAAGAATTAGCAATATTTGTTCCAATAGCTACTAAAAAAAAACATTCCAATTAGTCAAATAAGCCATACTAGGAATTTTTAAATGAATTAAAAAATGAATATTCCATCACATAGTAGGAATATACCACATATTTAGGGGGTCAGTAAGAACTGAATCTAGTAATGGTATCATGTTAAAAATCAAAGCACGCACTGTGTGCTGAAGGATTCACATGTTCTCATCATTTAAAGACAAGGATTGTTGAATCTGAGTAGTATTAACAATAGTCCAGGGAACGTGCCCATTGCTTAAAGAAAAAATATTTTTTTTGCAACTGAGTGACTGTCATGGCTCTGGGGTCAGAGCCTAGGGGAAGGAGGCCAAGGGTGGGGGGGAACAAGGGCAAAGGGATTTAATACAAAGACCCCTCAGTATGGGCAGGCTCCGGCAGCCAGAGCCTAGGGGGCAAGGAAGAGGACAGGCAGGAGACAAGACTCAGGGGCAAAGAAGTCAAGGAGGAAGCAAGAGGGGGGAAATGAGGGACTGTCACAGCCCCAGGGTCAGAGGCTGGGAGGGGGAGGAAGGAAGGATAGGTAGGCAGGCAGGGAAAGGGGAGGCAAGGAGGTAACAAGGGGACCTCTCACCCACTCCCCAATACCAGGGAGACAAAGTGCTCAGCATAAAAGCCAGACGAGCTGGTCTAAGAAAGCATATGGCTCATCACTGAGGTCAAGGGATAGGGATCTAGGGAGGGGGGAACCAGGGCCAGGGAACAAGAAGCCAAAGGCAGGAAACTGGGAACCAGAGCAGGGGGGCAGGGGCAGGGATCACCAGGGAATTCTAGGTGGATGGTAGGGAACCAAAAGGGATTCAAGGCAAGGAGCAAGAGAATCTGAAGTAGGGAGTCCAGAGGCAAGGGAGCTGGGAGAGCCAGAGGCGAGGCCACAGGAAGTCAGAGGTGGGGGGAGCCAGATGCAGGGGGCAAGGCACCTTGCGATGCAAGGCACAGGGGCTTAGAAGTCACGGGAAGGGCCCTTGTGGATTCAAGGGTCAAGGAAAGCTAATAGAAACAGGAGACCTCCAACAGCCCTAAGACTGGCTGAACAAGATCACAGACAGAAGAAACAGGACCCACTGGGAGGGATTTAGGATATGGAGGCAACAGACCACACAGAGACAGGACAAGGGCTTTGTAGGCAACAACCAACACACCCACAGTGCAGACAGATGGAGAGGGAGGGAAACTGGGCAGTAAAGGCCCCAACACTCAAGGCTACAAAAGGAACAAGGGTTCACACACAGGGAAGGACTCACACACTGGTAACACAGAGGGGGAACAACACCTTAGGACTCACCCACACCAGTACACAAACATACACAGAGGCACAAGTAGAGGAAACACAAGCTGAAATAACAGGGAAGCAGGCCAAGCAAGAATCCAAGAGGAATGACTCAAAGCTCCACACCCACCTCTGTCCTCAGCAGCCTTAAATACCACAAAGGGCCAATCAGGCTGTGGCAGGTGGGTCCACGCCCCCTCCCAGGTGCAGGTGGGACAAAGAGCTGTACAGAAGGGAATGAATACCAAGGCAGGGGGGAAAGCTACTCCCTACAACCACCCTCCTGTGGCACAAGGGGAAAAGCACTCTCAAACAACCCCTAATGCCAGTGGTTCAAGGCCCAGCTCTGACAGTGACAATAATTTCCATGATCAATTCATCAGTCAAAACTGCACAATCATGCTTGACTATCAAGGTCTCTTGAGTTAAGTCATCCTTGACCAAATAAACTCAATTTCTTAAATTTATATTATTGGCATCCTGCAATCTAGAAATCTTTTCCATCAATTTTGCAAGAAAGAAATTGGTTTTTCTAAATATTTGTGCATTATTCAAAGATTCTACTTGTAAAATCTTCCTAGATTTATAAGTGGAAGAAGGGAAACTCTCTGTAGCATCATCAGGTGTTGCTAAAATATTAATATTATTAAGAGTTTTATTTGTGTCACATATCACTCTTTTGGGGTTTATCTGTAATAAAGAAGCATTAATACAGTAATGTGCACAAGGATACTCTTCATTTTCCTGAGGTATCATGATAAAATTTTCTAATGCTTGAAGCACTGAAAATAAAGAATGTTTTTCAGATAAGGTTTTACATTTCTGATACAGCGAATAAATCGCATAATTATCAGCAAAAAATGGAGTAGTGTTGACAAATAATGGACCTTGTACTAAGTTAAACCAACGCTTATTTCCCAAACTCGCCCTATCTTTGGCTGTATAATTACCCATTAGATTTGCAGTAACATTAACACTACATGGGCCATAATTCCATGAATGTAAACCGTTAGCAACAAGAGCTTTATCATTGCCACATTCAAGAGGCTGTTGTTGAGCATTAATAAAGGTAATTTTACAAGATACAATACAGATCTATTGAGGAAAATAGGATACCTAGGGATATCACAAAATGAAGCCCTAGTAACACAAATAAACAACTCATTAGCACCATCATCATACCATTTAGAGGCTAAACACTTAAGTTGGAGCACTCCAGTAGCAGAATTTGCAAGACAAGAAGTCAAAATGGACTTTAATTCTAAAAAACCATCCACAGATAATTTTGATTTATCCCACTAAGAGGTAATATATAAAAAAGATGTGCAAAAAAATTGCTCCAGTATAGGGCAACTAGCCACTGGAACTCTCTATTCATGATCTTCAACTCCAGAATGTTGCTGCTTAGCATAGTGCGAGTGATCAAAAAAATAATCAATAGCTAGGTTCCACTGAGACAGGCCTTGTGCTGCAGTTTTAATGTCAGTCCAAAATTGAGCTCCATTAGAGTGATCTGCATACACATGAGGTCTTGGTCATTTCCTTGGTTTCCCATAGGAAACAAAATAACAATGTCCATAGGAAGCAAAGCACATTTTATCAGCATAGCTTGTTTGATGCCAAGGATCTGTAACTGGAACAAGAAAATGTGCATTTCTACTGTCCAAATCTCACAAGTCTTCTTGTATAGTCTTTGCAAGATGTGTCTTTTGAGAACAAGCCAGAACAATAAGCTAGCACTCTGGTGTCTATGTTTAAAGTAAAAGGAACTAACAGTTCACTTTATTGGGAAACAATAGGCTTAGGAAAGGGAACAAGAGCACGTTTAGGTCTGGCATTATGCATCCTTCAATACACAACACTACCATTGTGTGCCTCTGAGAGGTTCTAATGAATTGGAGTAGCGGGTAATGAAACAGTATGAGCCCATGTTAAATGAAGGACTGAATAAACAATAGTAGAAGTTAGAATAGTTATGCAAAAGAATACAAAAATGCTTCACAAAAACAAGGTGTAAATCTTCAGTACCTAGGCCAAAAATATTGTCTGAGGTTTTGCTGTGGTAGAGGTGTCTTTTGAGACACTTCATCCTTAGCAAGAGAGTAGTCAGGTGCTGTTGGTGGGAGAGGTTGGGGTTGAAGTGGTATTTGACAATAATCCATCATCACCCTGACCATAGTAGATAGGAGTGCGCTTTAAGTTGTCAATAGACACAATTTTTGAATTACCGGGTGATGTCTGAATTTCTACTGCTCAAGGACTCAAAACTTTGAGAATAGGTACAGGCTTTTTCCAGCAAGGCCTCAAGGAAGGATCCTTTAAAACAGCTTTTTCCTGTACCAGTTGGCCTTCCTTTGGAATCCAAACTTGAGGAACAGAGTTAATATCAGTGTTAGGCTGGGGAGAAGCCAGTTCTGCTTTTAATTGATCTATCAGTGCCAACTGCTCCTGACGAGAAATAGAAGAAGATAAAGCCAGCTGTTCTAAAGGAGTGGTCATGTCCTTTGCAAATAGCAGTTTATAAGGAGTTAAGTGACAGTCACTCCTAGGAGGTTATTAAGTCCAAGCTGTACCAGAGGAAGCAGAGAATACCACTGCCGGGACCTCCCCACCAATAGCTTCATTAAGGCTTGTTTTATCTCTCCATTTTTCTTTTCTACAAACCCAGCACTTTGGGGGTGATAAGGTGTGCTATATTCCAACACTATCCCAAAACTCTTTGCAAAATCTTGCAGTTGGTGAGAGGTGAAGGCACCTCCCTTGTCAGAGTGTAGGATACGTGGAAACCCAAGCAAAATGAAGGAGGTGAGAGTTTTAACAGTGGCAGAGGCAGATTGAGCTCATGTGGGGTAAATCCATACAAAACCAGTACAAGCATCAACAATAACCAAACAGTGATTATGCCTATGGGAAGGTGGTAAAGGACCAATATAATCTATATACACCTTATCAAAAGGAGACAGAGGTTTGGGATTGTTTAAGTAAGGTGGTCTGGTAAGTGGACAGGGTTTGTTCTTAAACAAGGTTCACACTGGGCCAAACACTATTGGACTTGTTTGCACAGTCCAGAACACCCATAAGAACACTGGAAAGTTTCAAATGTGCCATTGACAGGTTGGTGAACATGCCCAAGTCTATTGTGAGCCTCTTGTATTAATTTAGGTCTTGTGTCAACAGGGGGCATTACATGTTTCTCCCCGTTAGTGAATGTTACAACATGCTTCCCATCTTTTAGGGCATAATCATGGGCAGAAGGGTAACCCATAGGGTTAATGGAATCTTGGCTGATTCATTGAGTCAATTCCCCATCCAAGCATTTTTAAACTTGAGACCAGGTAAGTACACAGACTGAGGATGCTTTCATCACATCCTTTGCAGGTAAGTCTACAAGGGTGTTCCCATTAACGTGAGATCCATAGTTGGAATGGCCTGGCATGTGCATTCCAGTAATCAATGACTTGTCATCCAAGAGTGTTTGGTTTTTTTTTGCCATCTATGGGCATGTTTAAAAGGTTTTAGTTTATTATCTAGAAAACCATTAGAACACCCGATTTATCATTCTTCATTTATTCCTCTAGCTATATAGAAGGAATCAGTGCAAATAAGAACAGGTGCATCAGAAGGAGAGATTTCTATTGTCTTATGTACTACCATCAACTCAGCGTACTGTGTGTTATTATTTCCTAAAGGCATTTGAATACTGTTAGACCTATGATATTCCCCTTTGTCATCAAATGTCCCAATTACAACAGCACAACTTGCCTTCCACATTTGTTTTCCCTGTTTACAAGACATGGCTGAGCCATCAGTATAAATAACCTTATGATATTCATGGAGAGGTTTGTCTGAGGTAAGATTTTTTAGAAGATACAGGTTCAATACAAAAAGATGGCAAATTTTCTAGATCATTGCTTGGTTCCACATATTCAAACTATATTTGTGGATTTTCAAAATGTGACATCCATTGTACCCATCCGCTGTGAAGAGCCTTTGCATTGGGAATAGAGCCCTTTTTAACCTGCCTTAAAAAGGCAATAGGAGTTTTTACTATCGTCTTTTGGTTTTGTGCAAGATCTTTACCTTTTAAAATTGCAACGTTACACATACAGAAGACCCTTTCAATAGTCAAAAAAATCTGTTCTGTATTTGAAAATACATATAATATGCAGAGGTTTAGATTCTCCATAATTGAAATATGAAGTGAAACCACCTTTCTGTGTGGCACTAACTAGGATTTCTAGGGAAGCTGTGTTGTTTCTTGTATTAAGTTCAGCAGCCTGATTGATTAAGGTTATCAGATTATCCAATGTTTGCTGTGATTCCAGGGTCCAAACATTCCCTTTACTTGCTAATGGATTTAGATTATAAAGGGGTTTGGTTCTCTGAGCATAGTCAGGGACCAAAATTCTAGCAACATGTAAAAAACCTAAAACTGACTGCAATTCCTTTAAAGTTTTAGGAGGTTGTAATGTCAAACATTTTTCTTTGAATTCCTGAGTCAGTCCTCTGCCAGAGTCAGTTAATTGAAAACCAAGAAACTTCACTTTGCTTCTACAATAACCTGCTTCTCACAAAACAGTAACAATTTGCTTTAATGTAGCTAAATGTTTATCTAAACCTTCATTTGTAAAGTAGATGTCATCCATGTATGAATGTATACCTGGAATATTTTTCAAAGGCTGAAAACAACGCTGGACTATTTAAATAGCCCTGAGGAAGGCATGTCCAGTGGTACTGTATTCCTTGTGAGGTAAAAGCAGTCAAATACCTGTCCTCTTCTCTTATTGGATGTACCCCAAATCCATTAGATAAATCCAATGCAGTTTTGTATGTGTGTCGTTCCAAATTTCCTAACATACCAAATATGTATAGGTTTTGCACATTGAAAGAGGGGGAAACCCTATTTAGAACTCAGTAGTCTAATACCATACGTCATTTCACATTAGGTTTAGGCACTGGGTATACTGGAGTATTCATGGTGCTATATTGTCTAATCAATGCTCCTTGTGCAATTAAATCATTAATTACCTTCTGAATATCATTGATTGCAGCGTTATTAATAGGATATTGCTTTTGAGGTTTTGTCTGTGTTTTAACAGACAAATCATGAGGCTTTATTTTCCTTTGGCCAATTTGATTATCAAATTGCTGAAAATATGGTTTCAGAAAGTATAAAATATCTCTCAATTTTTTATTTTTATTTTTGGTACAATCAGCTAATGCAATCTGATGTTTAATATGCTCGCTCCTATTGTCTTGGTTTTCAATATTATTTACTGAACCTATTGGAAATAAATCCTTAACCCTTTCATGAGCTATGACAATATCATGTTTTGTAAAAATCACATATTGCAAATTCAATTTCCAAAGATTGTTCTGCTATCTGAACAGGTAATTATACAAGAGGTACCAGTTTCTCTTCTAAAAAATAAGAATCAGGTATACATTGCCCTTTAGTTGTATATACATGTGGCAAACATTTTAATTGAATACAAGATTGAGTTGCCCCTGTGTCTATTAGGGCTATAAAAGCCTTATTTCCTATTTATACAGAGACCATTGTAAATTCAAGGCTGACCTGAATTGGTCTGTTCTCTGTCATCCTGTGTCACAGAGGGAGTTTCTGAAGCTTTCTGTGACGATGTTAATTTATCAAAATATTTAGAGGGTGAAAGTTTCCTCTTTTATTAAAACCAGTTTTATTTCCCCTAAATTCACCTCTGGAATTAAAATCTTGTTTTGATTTATCAAAGTCTCTATGGTGTAGGTATGTGCAAACAGATCACGGTTTGGGTTCGGGCATTCGGTTCAGGTGTTCAGTTCGTTCGTCAAGTTCAAGTTTGGCTGTTCGGTTCGGGCATGTTTGGTTCAGTCTGGGCGTTCAGAAAAAGGCATAGTGAGATCCCGTGATTGCGCCGGAAACCAGAAATTGGAGTGTATGCAGACTAGGGCTGGTGCGGCAGCAGCTGTTACTGCACCGCAATTCCATTCCTAAACCTCGGTATCCCTCGCAGAATTCTGCGCAGTACCCCGTGATTCTGCGATTCTTCCCCTACAAGAATCCGCAGATGCGGCATGTATGTGTTTCACCGATTTTCTGATCGTTACTGTTGTAGTATAAAATCAGCAGTCTTTTCCCACGTTCCGCCAATTTAATATATGAGACACAGTCATGAGCGCTTATCGCGGTTCCGTGAAGGGAGTATGACTATGACTATTTTTTGTTGCCGCTGCTGCGCTGTGCTTTCACGTTGTCATGCTGACTGCTGCTGGTGCTGTGCTGTCTGTGTGTGTCTCTCTGTACCGCAGTAACTGCTTGTTCTTCTCAATACATACATGCATGTACAACATGTTCTGGTTGTGAGTTGAAGGAATGGTGTTTTTATTATTTTGCAAATTGATCTTTTATATAAAGATCTGCAAAGAATTTTTTTTTGTCCAAAACTCATGTTGGGAGTTTAAAGTGACCTGTGTGTTTGCCGATCGAGTCATTTTTACATACTAGGACTGGCTCTGAAAGTTGAAGGAATGAATTGTACTGTGAAACCGTGAAGTCCATGCAGAAGAGTTTCTTACTATCCTCATTCCGCAATTCCTCAGTCTAGAAGAATTGAGCTGAGCAACAGAACTCAGTCTGTTGTTGGCATAGTTGTTAATGTCGCCACTTGCCATACAATTTGTAGCTGTCATTCAGCTGGTTTAAATCCCCACTGTTACATGTAACTTTTACTTTAGTGTTATTGTTTGTTTTTGTAATAATATAATTATTGCTGTGCTTTGGTGCCATACTTTGTAATATAGATAATTTAAAAATGTTTATTTATTACATTAACCCAAGACCAACTGATTAGTGCAGCTGAGCTAGGCGGCGGCATGATGTTAGTGCTATTATGCTCTTCCCCTAGCGCCGCTGGCGTTATGCTCACTTGCAGTCACCGACTGCCATCGCTGATGCCCTCACTGACTGCCCTGCCCCCCCCTGTCCTTACGTGACCACCTTCCCCTCCCCCAGACACTAGATGAGTTCTGTAGAGTCTGCGACGTGCTGGTGGGCGGCAACCAGCAACAGCCAGGGAGAGGGGTGTGTGTGGTGCTTTTAGCATTTTAATCTTCTTCTCTATAAGAGCTTTTGTATTGTGTTGTTAACAAAGGACAGTTAACAAAGACAGAGTGATTGATTTACACAGGTCCAACTCCCTGCCCAATGTATTTACAACAAACAATCAAAGATGCACAAGGATGAGGGGAAGTGGGGAACACACAGGGGAAATCAGATATACATGTATTCCCATTTTACATATTAGGAACTGAGACAGAGGTTTTTACTTCTCCTAGGTCCAAGTCCAAGTCCAGGTCCAAGTCCATCAGCCCCTTATGCATTACAGCTTTAAATCAGTCCTTATCGTATGGCTCAGTGTCTCAGATTTGTGGTTGATGTACAGAAGATTCCACCCTTTTTCTGCTTCTAATCATCTGGCTTATAAAGTAAGTAGGCATACATACACACACACACTCCCCCATTGAAAAAACAAAATGGGTACAGCTAATCCACAAACGGTTAGTTGAATAATGCATATTTGAGCGGTATGCCACTTTTTTTTATTCATAGTTTTATTCATAGTTTTATTCATTCATTTTTTATGCATAGTTCCCATCCCAACTATGGATGCATATTTTCCCTTTGCACTCCTCCACCAGGCCACAGCTACACATGATCCCTCTGCAACCATCCAGGCCCCATACACAATCATCCCTCTGCAACCATCCAGGGCAAAAAAAATTGTTGCACCAAAATATTTTTTGTCACCAAAATATTTATTTGCAGGTGATGCAGGTGTATCGGATGTTTTGCACCAACATCCACATTGATCACTTGCATCCACCTTTGCCCCTTATAATATGCACCCCTCCATCACCTGGATCNTATAATATGCACCCCTCCATCACCTGGATCGACCTTTCCCCCTTTGCAGCTGCAATCCAGCTGCAATCCACTACTAAGGAATGAATCATTATTATTACTTATTTATTTTTTGAAAAAACAAACAAGCACATTAACACCCCTCCATCACCTGCATCCACCTTTGCCCCTTATGCAAAAGCTGCAAAAATTACTCACTACTAAGGAATGAA
This sequence comes from Sphenodon punctatus, assembly GCA_003113815.1. Taxonomy (NCBI): domain Eukaryota; kingdom Metazoa; phylum Chordata; class Lepidosauria; order Sphenodontia; family Sphenodontidae; genus Sphenodon; species Sphenodon punctatus. Next base: position 175,483 of record QEPC01006603.1, on the reverse strand, counting down.
TTATTATTCTTATTTATTAATTTTTTTAAAAAATTACAAAAACATTAACAAACCATTATTACAAAACCATAATATAATTTTCTAATATACATATGAAAAAATATAAACTGTTCCTTTTTAATAATTAACTAAAAATTAGGTTTTTGGTGGTGGTCAATCGGGGATCAAAATAACAAAAGGTTCTTGAACCCCCTCCTGTATCTCCATGCCGTCCTCATCATGCCTTTCTGGCTAGAGCCTTCTGATAATGTGCTGCAGCAGGCCCCTCACCTGTTCCCTCTCCTACAGCTGTAATGCACGCTCTTCCTCCATCATAGTCACTATGATATAAAATTGATAGTCACGCTTAGAAACCAACATGACATATATCCTACTGGCAAGGTACAGGAGATGGGGATGAGGAACACGCCTGTCGTACTTACCAAGCCAGTCCTGGAGGACAGCCAGCCCTCTTATCACCCTCACTATATTTCCCAGCTGCTCAATGGTATATGCGGCACAGCGCCACAGCGCTTCCCCTTTGGAAAAATTATAATAAAAATAAATATTTTTCTATATAGGGTGGACAAGAATTTAAATTTAGAATAACTAATCCGCATTGCATGGATAAACAAACTTTTAAAGTTAATGAAAGGATACCAGTACCCACCAATCAAAACTAGGTGCTCCATCGGTGCAGGAAGAGTAGCTGTGGGCATGGATGCAATCGCTACTGAGAGCGGTGCATGTTGCCCTTTGTTTACATCGTAGAAGGAATTTAAAGGGACCGTTCACGCGGCCCATGGCTCACCACTTAAGCGATGCTGATGTATGAGTGTAACTATGTAAATAGCATGGCTGTTAAGGTTCCTGCGTGTAATACAATTCTTAGCTGGTATTCTGCGTGTTCAAATCCCTGTTGTTCTATTTAATGTAAACATTTTTTTTTATATTGTTCCATTAGTGTTGCTGTTTTGTAATAATATAATTATTGCTGTGTTGTGTTGCTTGCTTTCTTATTACATTATTAAAAATATTCTTTCTTATTACATTAACCTATAGCAAATCCGTGGAGTTTTTTCACATATCCGGGGAGAAACTTTAAGCACGCTGCATCGCTGCTAGGCAACAAGCAACAACGCCAGCACAGGAGGGAGATTTAAACTGGGTGGGGATGGAGCCAGGCAGGAGGGATAGGAATCAGAGGTGGGCAAGAGAGGAATGGAGGAGGATAATGAGGAGGAGGTGGGCTCAGCACTGACAGCACCACTGGAGTGGCAGCCTTGTACCCCCGCCTAAGCAGGGTGGCGCAGATCCCCTCTGTGTTGGCTGCCAGTTGTGTTGTACTCTGACTCCCTCGCATGTCACGTCCCTGGTCTGTGTGTTGAATGCCCTCCTCTCTGTGTTCTGTTAGTTTCAGCCAGGCTAGCACCTGTGCTTTTCGCATCCCATGCCTCGAATCGCTTCTTCTCAATTCATTACAACAATGTTTCGGCCGGCGTCTGGTGGGCTTATCTGTCCTTGGAGCTCCCCCATCACCTCCTGTCCCTATATGGCTTCGAGCCACCCATTCATTGCAGTAGTTAGTTACAGCTGCGTTCTGCTGCTGGAGACGATGGCTGGATGCTGCTCTTCCCCAGGGATCGCAGGCATATTAGCAACCCATAGCTGGAGCTTCCGTGAGACAATGACCCTGTGTGATCTTTGGAATTCCACAGCCATGCAATTGCTTGCCAACTGCCCAGACAGCAGCACAGGTGCCTATGCAAGTCTAAGTTCAGGGCTCTGCTACTTTGGTTCTGAGTTGAGCGCACTCGACTGCCAGCTGCATGCGGAGACACTGGGCCTCTGTCCCTTTCCCAATGGTCGCATCCCGGAGATGATGTGCTTGCATGTGGTTTGGTCCACGGCAGAGTCCATTTCCACTCTCTATGTGTGCAGCATGTCCTCCTTCACAGCCTGTCTTGCTGAGGGGGGCCCTTCCCTGGCCATCTCCTTCTTTTGCTCTGTCCATGGGGCCCAGGGGTACTGGCGGTCACATGGTGCTACCTATCACCGCCTGTTGGAGCTGGGTCACCTTACGTGGCCCCCAGGTAATGACTATGTCTTGCCAGGGCCCACTGTGGTGGAACTGAGGGCGCTGGCTGGTGTGTGCTCTCAAGCCGATGTGCAGCTTGGCCTTGCAATGGCCGATCCGTTCGAGGCTTACTACCTGGTCGCACACTACATATCTGAACTGGGATACCCTCAGGGCATGCTGCAGTGGCCCCACTATGATCACCTGACAGGCCACCCAGCCCCTGGCCCCTTCTTGGCCCCCTGAAGCTGGCTGTGCCTTTAAGTTTGAGGCCCATCGGTGTGTCCTCGTTGTGCTCCCACTGGCCACCTCCGCTCTGTCACTGCCGTGGGTCACTGCCCAGCCTGCCTCCTCCATGATGTCCACTCCATTGCTTCCTCTAGTGCTTGCCTACTACAGCCCATTCCTCCTGTGCCCGTTACGAGTTGTGTCGGGTTCCCCACCAACCACCCGTGGGTTACTCTGTGACCGTGGGTCATGTTCCTTGATTTGGTTTCAAAGTTGATTTGATTTCAAGTAGATTGATTTCAAACTTAATTTAAACTGTTTGAACCGGGGAGCTTTTTTTTTTTTTTCATTCGATAAATAATAATTTATTTTTAGTTGTTTCTGTCTGTTGTTTTCAAACTGTCCAGACAACCCTTCCCACCCAGACAAGACAGAGTGTTTTACAAACAAATTGTAAAACAAGGGTAGTTGAGTCAGTGGACTCGCTGAAGTAGTACCCCTCCCCCATCTCAAACAGCCCCACTCCCAGCTGCGTTGTATGTTTTCTCTCACTTTGAGAGCGCATAGCCGGCCGGCTTCTTTAGCCCAGTTTTACAACTTTAAAAGCCCTCCATTCCAGTCTTCAGTGTGCTCTGCAACCGGCAATACACCAGGCCTCTGCATTCTGCATCCCTCTGCATTCTGCATCCAGGCAATATACATTTGTGCCATGTATTTGTGTTGGTCGAATAAATATTTGCTAGTTGTAAAACAGGCTTGTCAGCTCATCAGTAGAGGGGGTGGGGAGTGGAAGTTTAGGTTGGCTACAGTGACTCAGTGTCACTGGGCTGGCTACCTAACTGTACCGGGCAGCTAGGTAGACAAGGGGAGTTGAGTCAGTGGACTCATTGAAGTAGTACCTCGCCCCCATCTCAAACAGCCCCACTTCCAGCTGCATTGTATGTTATCTCTCACTTTGAGAGCGCAGCCGCATAGCCGGCCGGCTAACAGGTTTTTCAACTTGAGAAGCCATCCAGCCCAGTAGCCAACTTTTTGCTTTTCAACTTGAAAAACCATCCCCCCAGTAGCCAGTCCTAGTTGACTACTTCTAAAGTTTCCAGCCACCCAAGTGAACTGGCTACCTGTCTAATAACTCTGGACTCCCTACAAGCAACTATAATCTCCTTGTGGCAAGTTGCTACTATAATCCCCTTGTCTCTTGTGTCAGCCTAAAAATCCCCACACACCCACCCCATCCAAAGTGGTTCCCCGTTCCCCCTTCCCCCTAGTTTAGCTCATATCCAAAATAAAGACAAGTCCTTTCTGAGCCCACCAAAGTGAATAAGGATTGAGAAGTGCTACTGCTCTTCTAAGATGACTTATATGTCCAACAAAGAAGTTGATACCTTTTGTTGGCCAACCTAAGTTGTCAAACTTACGCTGACCAACAGAAGCTATGCCTTCGCTGTAGTGGCAGTCACCAATCCTGGCACATGGGTTAATGGTTAATCTTTTTTTTAAAACAGTAAAAGCAGTAGAGTCAGAAGATGTCTTTTTATGGATTTTAGACAATTACATTCACCATCTTAAGGTGTTTCATTGCACAAAATACTGATAATAGTCGTGCTTTAGCTTGCATGTGTGTCTTGGTGCGCCCGTTGCTACGCCCGAGATTTGACATGCTCATATACTTAGGAAACTGTTCATCTATTAGATAGTAAAGCCACCCAGTATTTAGCTACCCACTGCAGGCAAACAACCTTTCCTGATGTTAAACAGCCAACGTTTTTTTAACTTGAAAAGCCATGCAGCACAGTGTGCTGCATTAAGTGTAGGGTACGGTAGTTGAGTTGACTAGGCTGGGATGCAAACAGACTTTCACTGCTTCTGTAGCCCAGCGGTTTAGGTACCCTGCTGCAATCATGAATTTTACAAATTAAGTTTAATTTATAAATTTATTTGGAGTCACAGCAGTCCACTGAGTAGAATAAAAAACAACATACTGGGTTTCTCCATGTGCTTACACTCCTTCCCTTTGGATGGGGTTGGAGTGGAAAAAAGTTGTAAAACAGGCTTGGGAGGAGTCAGTTCCTCCCAAGTACTTTGACTGAATCGGAGTCAGTTCACTTCACAAGGACTGGATACACATTGCACATTAGCACAGCACAGTCCCCTGATGAGTCCCCTGAGAAGGGGTGAAAACAGACATGACACTAACCACCCTTTAACCACCCTTGGTGGTTATTTATGCATGTTGCAGTGCTGTATTGGTGCCCTATTCAGTCCTTCAACATGCATAAATGACCACCAAGGGTGGTTAAAGGCTGGTTAGCGAAATGTCTGAAAGTACCCATGGTTGGCTGGCCACAGTGTCTAGCTAAGCTAACTACAGGGTGGGTGGGGGCAGGGCAATCGGAGACTGTTTGGAATCACAGCACAGCAAATTATTATTTGAATTGAAAAAAACAAAAAAAAACCTCCTGAGTCCCAAGTTCAATGCTTATTGACTGCCGAGTCCCAATGCTTTCAAAACCAACCCAACTTCAACGCTTTTAATGACACATTTGATCATCTTGGAAGAGCAGTATCAGATCTCAATCCTTAGTTAGTTAGTTACTCCCTTCGGGGGGCTAAAAGAGAGGACTAGTCTTTGGATTCCAGCTAAACAAGGGGGGTATTGTTAAGATAACATACAATGCATCCGACCTGGGCTACTTCCTCCCTGCCTGGGCCAGCCTTTTTAGGCTGAGTGCCTAAAGTGGGGGAGGGAATGTTTGGCTAGCTGGAGATAGGCAGCGGCTAGCTAGCTAGCTCTCATAGTGAACCAAACCGTTTGCTTCTTCCAGCTTTTGGGGATGGGGGTGGGGTACTACTGCAGTCCACTCAACTCACCTCCCTCCTAATAACTGGCTTGTGCTGGCCACACAGTTATTAGCCAGCCAGCCAGTTAAAATCTCCCTCCTGTGCAACACAACAAAGCACAACACAGTTTTACAACTTGCAAAGCCATCCATTCCAGCCCTTGTGAAGTGAACTCACTCCCATAGACCTGTTGGGAAGGAGTTCAACCTTCCCCTCCCCTCCCAAGCCTTTTTTACAACTTGAAAAGCCATCCATAACTGACTCCCATAGACCTGACCCATCCCCCACCCCCACCCACCCAGTATTTAGATAGCCACTACTAGCCACTGACTGTAGCCAAGTTCAACCTCCCCCTCCCCTACCAAGCCTGTTTTATAACTTGCAAAGCCATGCAAAGCCATGCAGGGAAGGAGTTTAAGCAGTCACAGGAAGCCCCGTAGGATTCAGGTGACTTAAGTTTTAAAACTTCATCTAAATTTCAAAAGCTTCTGTAGCATAGTAGTTTACATTCCCAGCTGTAATTGTGAGGTTTTTAATCTGGCGGTTCAAATCTGCAGTGGGTCGTTCTACTTTTATAAAAAAATGTTTTATGTTATACAGTAAGATAAAATTATGTTACTGCATCCTGTTGGATTGCAGGAATCCTGTTGCATTGCAGCAATCCTGTTGCATTGCTAGCAAACGCGCTGGTGGCTGGAAGCAGGTGCCAACATACAGGGTGAGTGGTGTTTAGAGAGGGGGTGTGTGAGGAGAGGGGGGGTGTCCGTCCACCACCCCGTGGCTTTAAGTTGTTAGCTTTGGAACTTAAGCTGAAGTTTTAAAACTTAACACTTTAAATGCCCGTGCCCCGAGAGTGACCGTGATCCGCCTCCCTATGAATTTCTCTCTAGTCTCTCTACCTGGACGCACAGACACACCCCAGCTCAGCCGCACGGGCAATTTACTTAGCAACTGATGCATACCAATAAGAACTTTCCTTCCCTGTGATTGACAGCTGACAGCCACAGGCATTTAACACAGGGAGGCGGACTGTAGTTCACGCTGGCCATGTGTGGCGTGTTTACATGTGACGTCAAATTGATCTCAATGTAAAACTGGCAAGAATGGCTTTCCAGGGGTTTGAAGTGGTTATGGATGGCCTGATGAGAATTGGTAAGTCAAATTTTATTGTTTTTTACTGGAAACACTCACTTTATTCCATGCTTGACATTAGTGGGGACACTGTCATTATTAGTGCATTGATATGTTTTATTTTACACTCACATTGCAGGGGAAATTTTGGTAGATATTGGCTCAGCCATATGGGCCACAATTTGGAACACAGCATATGCTGTCCAGAACTTGTCAGACAGACAGGGGAACATTGGTAAGTATTTCTGAAAGCTCCATTGGTTGTTACTAATACTATTACCTTGTTAATTGTGATATCATAAAAAAAATACCTTTGCTGCTGTTCAAGAATGCATACACTAACTGAACTCCATTTTTTACAGAACAACAGCTGGCAACATTAAGGGAGGACACCACCACCCTCAAAGTAATGCTGATGGAAGTATTGGAGGAGGTACGCAGCCAGCATTGAGCCAGCGGGTTTAAAAGAAATGTTAA
>QEPC01006603.1:108747-150176 GCA_003113815.1 Sphenodon punctatus | reverse complement strand
CATTTATATCCCGCCCCTCCTGCAATGCAGCCCGGGGCGGCTAACATCATAAAACAATTAAAACCATAAAATACATTAAAATTCAATAAAACAATCAATTATCCAATATAAATATTCACAGGGCTTAGACAACACAAAGGGTAGGGGATTAAAAGAAACCCTCCCTACCCTCCCCCAAAGGCCTGGGCAAACAGCCAGGTCTTACAGTTCTGCCGAAACGTTAAAAGGCTTGGGGCCAGGCGAGCTTCCTCCGGAAGGTAGTTCCACAGCTGCGGCCCCACCACCGAGAATGCCCTCTCCATCGTGGCCCCCCGTTTAACACGGGGGACCTCCAAGAGGGCACCCCCGGCAGACCGCAGGAGCCGTCCTGGGGCGCGAAAGGCGAGGCGGTCCCTAAGGTACGAGGGGCCAAGACCGTATAGGGATTCTCTATGGAGAAACTGTGATCCTTTCCTTAAATCATATCCAGCTGCACCCCCCTGCATTTTCAGAGTCCTGTTTTTTCTGAACTTGGAACTGCTTTCTATTTCAGCTTTGGTTCTTCCCTGCTTTACCTCTATAATTTTGCTGGGAATTCTGAGAAACAAATTAATTTTTAGAATTAGTATTTGAGGGAGGTTTCTTAGATTTAGAATCTTCCTGTTCAAGATTTTTCCTATTTGGGTTGTCTCCCAAATAATTTCTTATAAATGTTTTGAACAATTTTTGGGAAGGACCTTATCTTTTCCTGCTCAGTAGCAAGCAAATCTAATTTGGACTGTATTGCAGATTTTAATATATCACCTTTACAGAGGGTTTTAAGGATTCCCCAGATCAAATCATGATTAGAGAAAAAATGCATTCCAACCCTGTAGACCCTTACAATGCCTGGTCTTGAGTCATTTTCCTTAGAATTGCATGTAAATCAGCTATGTCCACTTGTCCATGCATTTTTACATATAAATTAGTGAAAACACTCTTCCAATCATTATATTTTTGATCTGCTAAGGCTGCAGATGCTGGAACTAGAGAATTGCATAAACACATCTTTCTCCAATGGTGTTGCTGTGGAAGTGACAGCTTCTAAAGGAGATATTTATTTATTTATTTATTTATTTATTCATTTAAAACCATTTTTTAGTCACCCCTTCATGCCTACGGCATCTCGGGGCAGCTTACAACAAAACAATTAACAATAAAAAAATTGTAAAAGCCATCAACAAGGAAATTTAAAAACAATTGCCTCCAACCCCCCCACATCCCCAATATCCCCAACTGCTGAACCCTCCCCTCCTAATGCCTGGGCAAACAGCCAGGTCTTGCAGGCTTGACGGAATGCCAGCAGACCCTGGGTCAGGTGGGCTTCCTCCGGGAGGGAGTTCCAGAGTCCTGGCATGGTCACTGAGAACGCACTCTCCATTGTGTCCCCCCCTCTCACCCGGGGGTCCTCCAAGAAGGTGCCCCCAGCGAACTGAAGGAATTGCTCTGAGGCAAGGAGGGTTTAGGTGGGCCCCGAGGTATGAGGAGCCCAGACCGTGCAGGGATTTATAGATCAATACTAACACCTTGAATCAGGCTCGATACGCTATAGGCAGTCAGTGCAGAGCACGGAGCACTGGTGTTATGTGCTCCCATCGCCCAGTCCCCATAAGGAGACGGATCACCGCATTCTGCACCAGCTGCAGCCTCAGAACCAGAAACAAGGGAAGCCCCACGCAGAGCGCGTTGCAGTAGTCCAGCCTTGAGGTGATGACGGCATGGATGAGAGTGGCCAGATCGGGCCCGGAGAGGTAAGGTCGAAGCCTCCATACCAGATACAGCTGGTGGAAGGCAGTCTTGGCCACCACCTCCACCTGCCGATCCAGATGGAGACCCGAGTCCAACACCACCCCCAGACTCCGAACCTGCTGGGCATTAGGAGGACGGACCTACACACACACAAGGTGGGCCAGAACCTCCCCCACACCACCATCACCGCTGTCTTATCAGGATTCAGTTTCAGTCTGCTCTTCCTCATCCAATCCACCACGGCCTCCAAACATTGGGAAATCCATGAGACGGCAGGACCTGAGTCAGTTGAAAATGAGAGGTACATTTGAGTATCATCAGCATATTGGTGACATCGCACCCCGAACCCTCTCACAATCTCCCCCAGGGACTGCATATACACATTAAGCAATAGTGGAGACTGGATCGAACCTTTCGGAATGCCACAGGATAAGGCCTGGGGGCTTGATGTTTCAGTCCCCAGCACCACCCACTGGCTTCTCCCTGAGAGGAATGAGAGGAACCACCCAAGGACAGTCCCTTCCAAGCCCCCCAGGTCTCACAAATGTCTCAACAGCAGCCCATGGTCCACAGTGTCAAAAGCGGCCGAGAGATCTAGCAGGATCAGAAATGTTGATAAGTGGGATTCAACCCACATAGGAATTTCTTGAAAATCTTTTGGAGTTGGCCCAGTGACAGCCTGTATATTTGCCATATTTAAGACAGAAATTTCAGCTGGGTGTATTCCCGACACAATAGGTTGTCTTCCAACATTACTTCATGCAAATTCTCTCAGATTGAAATATTCCCTTCTCAAGAGAGCGTACTCTTGTTCCCATTGGGCTGCATTAAAACCTCATAATTCCTCAGTGGTGGCTGGAGTATAATTAAATCCACTTCCAGAAGTATAATCAGCATTACTTATTGAAATGGGGCCATGTCTTCTTATATTTTTGGAAATTTCAACTACTATCCCTGCCATTAGGTTCAAATCTTGCCTATTGATAGGTAACCCTCATAGCATTTATTACACCTGCATCATTTGATTCAAAAGAAACAATTAAAAATCTATGTCCAGTTCCCCATGCTCCATTTCTTATTTCTAGGCAATAATTTTCTCCATCTCTGACCATCACATTTCACAGAGTAGCAACCCATAGTGCATAAGACACTTGGTTCAATTGAATAGCCATGATATAAAATGCACAAAAAATCTTTTTCTTTAGTTAATCTTAACAAACTCGAATATATCAAGAGGATAAAAATAGTTAATGATCTGGTGAACACCCTGGTGTACTTAATTATATATTCTTATGTCTTGAGCCCCACATTGGGTGCCAATTGTTGCATTGTGCCTCAGTTTCCTCAAAGGGAAAATGTGCTTAGTGGTCCAGGCCTGACATAATTTGGTTTGCATCTAGGGTGCTCTTTTCCAATATGTGGAAACTCAGTTTACACTGTGCTAATAAGCCAGCCTAGCTCAGCAAAGTTTTGTAAAGACAATATTATTTATGAATGAGGCCATGAGACAAAGAATGTTATAAATATAAAGCACTAGTTTACTTAAATTCAAATAAAAACATGGTACAAAAGAGAAACAGTGTCAGTTAAAAATACATGACTCAAAAGGGCATTTCTGTTCAAGGAACAGTTTTGTTACAAGTTCAAAGATGTTAACATCTATAAGATGTAACATGTGCTTTAAGTATTATTGTTGTTGTTGTTGGTTCAATGCATCAAAAGATATACTTTCATATTCACCCAGTCCTGTGTCTCATACTGCCATATGAAGGTGAGAAAACTTCAAGGAAAGAAAGTTCTCTAAACAATCAGTGTTTCCTCTGCCTCTTTATGTAGTGAAAATGCTTAGAAATCAGTTTAGATGATTTCAGGTCAAAACAGGTGACAATGAGAGTTTTCTCAAAGTACATAGTAAGCCTGTTAATACATAGTAGACAGATGGCTATCATCTTGAGATAGGATTTAACAATGACTAAGATAAAAAAAAAACCAAGGCCTCTTCCTACCCTGCTTGGGGGTCACGTCTCTTGACTCTGGTCAACAGTGAATGTTGATTTCTTAAGAGAGACAGACTGATTAGACTGATTATATCTCTTCTCCCAGTATATGGTTAAGAGTTCAGTAACAAAGGTCATACAGGAAACAGTTAATTAGAAATTAACCATTCAAAGGGATTCTAATGTTCAATATGTTGAAACACAGATGGTCAAAATATAAGCTTTTTTATATGGGATACATCACAGGGGGGTAGTAAGGGAGAAGAGATGAATACATTTCAGCAGCAAGGTGGTTGTGAGCAGGCAAGGGAGGGCAGAGGAGTGAAACTCCTGGGCAGGAATGTATTGGGATTTGGAAACAAGTGCAGAGATTGTGGTAGGAGGGGGGGAACAAAGTCATGAAGAGCATTGAAGGTGAAGACATGAAGCATGTTCTGGCAAAGGGAGCCAGTGTAGGGCATAGAGTAGAGGCTGAACATGGTAAAGAGATGGGCATGATGGATGGCTGGCAGCAGAACATTGAACAGAAATGAGGGGGCAAGATCAGAGCAGGGGAGACTAGTAAGGACAAAGTTGCAGTAGTCAAGACAAGAGATGACTAGAGCATGGACTAGCTTTTTGGCAGTGGAAGCAGTAAGGCAAGGCTAGATTTTTGCAATATTATGTAGAGCGAAGCATCATGGCTTAGTAACAACCTGAATCTGAAGCATAAAGGAGAGGGAGGAGTCAAAGATGAATCCCAGACTACGTGCCTGAGGGACAGGCTGGTTGGTGACACCCTCAATGAAAACTGAGAGGGAAGAAGGAAGATGATGAGTTAAGTCTTGGTGGTATTAAGCTTGAGTTAGTGGTGAGATATGCAAGCAAAGATGATAGATAGACAGACTGAGATATGAGACTGGGTGGAGGGGGAGAGCAAAGGGGTGGAAATACAGAGCTAAGTGTCATCAGTATACAGGTGATACCAGAAACCATGAGATTCAATGAGTTTGCTGAGAGAGAGTGTAAACAAGGCCCCAGGACAGAGCCTTGGAGAACTCTCACAGAGAGGGGAAGCAATTCAGAGGAGGTGCCAGCAAGAGAGACACTGAAGGAGTGGTTCAAGAGATGTGAAGAGAACCAGTCAAAAACTGAATCCTGGAAACCAAGGAAATGAAGTGAGTCCAGGATGAGGTTGTGGTCAACAGTGTCAAAGGCAGCAGAGAGTTTGAGGACAAGAATGGAATAGAGACCATCATATTGGTGGTTTTAGTGAGGGCAGTTTCAGTCGAGCAGAGAGGGTGGAAGCCTGATTAAAGGGGGTCAAGGAAGGAATTGGAAGAGAGGAAATCAAGACAGAGCATGTAGACAGCTCACTCAAGGAGCTTGGAAGCAAAGGGCAGGAATGAGATGGAGTGATAGATGCAGAAGTTGGAGGGCCTTCTTAAGGACAGGGAAGACAATGGTGTGTTTGAAAACCACTGGAAAGGATTCAGCATAGAGGAACAGATTGTTGATGTACATCAGAGATGATGATGCATTGTGGGTAAGGGGACTGGTGGAAGGGTTGGAAGAGAGAAGAGAGGTGACCTCATCAAGGGAAGCTCTTTTATTTTTTTATTTTTTTAGATTGTGGACGCCCTGAGCTGTTTCAGGAAGGGCAGAGTATAAATGTAATAAATATATAAATAAAGAGAAGGATGAGAGAAGAGAGGCAGAAGTTTGGAGAGCAGGAAAGTAAATGAGGGTGCAAAAGGGTTGACAAGCAATGTCAAGGTGGATTTTATGAGTTTTGCTGTTGAAAAAAGAGAAAAGATCCTATTCAGAGAGGGAGGCAAAGGGACAAGTACAGGGAGGTTTAAGAAGGTAAGTAAATGTTGAGAAGAGATGATGCGAGTTGTGGAAGTGAGATTCAAACAATGTGGAGTTATAGTATTCTTTGCCAAGTGAAGGAAGTCAGTAAGCTCATGAGACTTCTGTCAGAGGTGCTCAGCAGCATGAGAGCAGAATTGGAGGAGGCAGCTTGTGGGGTGAGCCAAGGATGGGGGTTGATGTGACGGTTGGGATGGCGCAAGAGGGGCTCAAGGGAGTCAAGGGTGGAAGAAGGGTTGAGTTGAAGGCAGAGAGAACTGAGTCAGGGCAGGTGGAAGGGAAGACAGGAATGAGAAGAAGGTTGATGGTTTGAAGGTCATGGAAGTTTTGGAAGGAGGAGGGGTGAGTGAAAGACAGAATGAAGCAAGGTGCTGATCAGAGACAGGAAGAGCATCAAAGAAGAGGTCAGACATATAACAGTTTTTCAAGAAGACTGGGTCAAGGGAGTGGCTGTCATGATGCATTAGGCAGTGACTTCACAGATCAAGTTCAAAAGAAGAGGTCAGAGAGAGGAAGCAGGAAGCATTAAGGTCAGAGGGGGTATCCACATGGATACTGAAATCCACAAAAATGAATGTGGGAATATTGTTGTTAGAAAGGAAGAAGGTAAGCCAGATGTCAAAGTCAGAGAGGAAAGAGGAGAGGGAATGAGAAGATCATTCCTGACTCCCCATACACAGGACAAGAAGTATGTTGCAGCTCTGCACACACTGAGCATGATATAACAATGTTCAGTGAGCCCCTCCATACTGCTTTGTTTTCCTTACCTATTCACTTCAAGTTCTTGTTGGCTCTTTTTATCTCTTAAACTCCCGTTTCCTAGTCCTTGGAACAGAGGCTTAAAGTAGGGGTGTGCAGCAGGCTCCCAAGTCATTTTCATTTTTTGTTTTTGTTTTCGTTATTCAAAAATGTTGTTTTCATTATCATTATTAACGACAATGTCATTGTAGTCATTGTCGTACCGTTTCAAATGAAAATCTTATTTTTGCTATTGGTATTATTATCGATTCCCATGCACAACTAATATCTATCTAAATCTAAGGGAGACGGGAAGGGGAAAGGAAAACTATCTATTATCTAATCAGTTATTTATATAACTATTCTATTCTAATCTAATGTCTATAATATATATCTATATCTAATCTGTACTACCTATCTATATATAATGTACAGGGGGGAGATGGGCAGGGAAAGGGAGAAGGTAAAATGAAGGATATGAGGAAGGAAAGGTATTGGTAATACAATGAGGGCTAGGGAGGATTTTTTGTGTGCAAGCACCACAGTTCTGTAAACGCAACCTGACAAGCAGAGCTCTCACAGAACAAAGAAAAAGAGCCTGGCCCTCTCATTATAAAGGGTTACAGTGCTCTCCCCCATAGCCCCCCTGATTGGTTGTGGGAGGCAGCAGGCATTGAGCAATCACAGAGTGCCATGAGACTGCTGGGGCCTGCTTGCGCTGCTCATTGGCCAGCGATACATCCATCAGATGCTGCTGAGCTGCTCGCCCCTCCCAACACAGGCACAGTTCAAGAGTTCAATCCTCTTTTAGGCTTCGAGATGTCTTCTCCCTCCTCCCCTCTTCACATTTCCCCTCCAAAACCCAACTGCCACAGCACTAATAATAATGACAATGATAACCATGTTACAGTTACCGTTACTGTTATCGTTACTACTTTCAATATCATTTTCATTATCGGTATTCTTGGTTGTCGATTTTGTTATTGTTTTCATTATTCTCAGTTGTCATTTTCATTATTGCAATAACAAAAATAGGACAATTTTTGTTATCTTTATTGTAATAATGAAAATAACATGCACACCCCTACCAGACTCTCAGCTGGGACAAAAAGTAGGGCCATCCTATATCTGGATAGGGTCACCATCATGATTGATATTGATGTACCTTTGCTGCCTGGTTAAAGAATTATACTGACATCTCAAAATAGGTTAACACAGAGAAAAAGCTTGGGACCCACTACCCTACAAGCTCTAGCCCTTTCTCTTGTCCTCTTTGTTCCAAAGCCACTGGTAGCTCTATTCTACTCACATCCACTTCTACTCTCATCTTACACTGCTGGCATGTCTGTGCTTTTCAGGTGATTAATAAGAGTCCATTTTTCTCTGTAGTTGGCTAACTTGGTATATGTGCTGTTTCAGAGAAAAATGCTACAGTATATGTGTTTGCTGAGTGTGTAGGGTTAAAGGGACTTCACACTTTTTGCTGAGATGCAGATATGTCTACGCTGTAATTTCATAAAGCTGAACAGAATTTTTGTGCATTTTATGACGGGTCCCTAATCATGCTTAATTTAGGAACCTTATTTTGTGTAATCAAAATACATGCTGACAGTGCATTATGCTAGACATTAATTTGGGCAAATCAAGGTCTGTCGATAAAAAGCTTGGGCAAAGATGATTTATGTTCACAACAATCAGCTTCTGTCTATGGGTCCAAATATTTCTCACCACTTGTTTGATACTAATGGAACTTGGAAGATTAACAGGTGGCCAGCTGCAAAGAAATAACCATTTAGAATTGATAATTTCTATATCTAAATTTCAGTCTTTTCCAAACACACAAAAAAATATACTATTTCCTTCTGTTCTCTGTTAAAAACAAAACAAGTTGGTGCAAAATGGATTTCCAATAACTTGTAAATAACAGTGGGTAATGCAACTCCACCGTATTTTGGCAGCTACTGACTGGTCACTATATTTGAAGATGAGATGGCATTTCCATTATAAACTGTGATTTATGAGAGTTCCATTTCACAGCTCTTTCAAATGACATTGGGTAAAAACTTGGCATAGAAACTGTGAACCAGGATACATTGTAATGCAGATGTTTGAAATCCCTTAAGCCATTCTAGACAGTAATGATAGTCCTTCAAAATATACACTTTTGCTCAGTTTTCTCCTTTGTGCTTGCTAAGGGTTTTAGGAAATAACACAAATCACTTCTATTTTGGCTATGAATGTTTGGTGTGTGTGAGACTAGGCCTCCAACTTAGCAACTGAGTGTGCTTGTTTTAAGGTGGTGTGATTTAATAAGGGATGTACATAAGTAAGACTGTTACAATAAATATTTGGCAAACCTTACTGAGAAGTTCCATCTTCAGAAATACATTTTCATTCACTGGGAAAATCATTCTTCTTCCTCATGATCAAAAATCCAGTCAATGTTCCACTGTCAGCACTGTAACTTCTCAACTGCTGTTGAGGCAGTGGTTGGAGAAATGGTGGCACCATTCTTGTACTAAAGCCGACAGATTGTGACATAGAGCCAGTTTGCAAGCCTGTGCCGTGGCTATGAGGGCAGCAAAGAAGGAGTTCTTTACTGACCTCATAGCATCAGCAAAGCCTCATCCAACTGAGTTTTTCTGGTTGGTGAGGCGGTTGGTCAGTCCGGCCTCCCTCCGCCTCGAACTGGAACCTTCCAGTGTCCGCTGTGACATGTTTGTTGATTACTTTGATGATAAAATCTCTCAGATTCACCACAGTTCCAATGCTGCAGTTATTACAGTAGGAGAACTAGAGGATATGGAAGCCCCGCCTTATCCAATTTTGTGGGACGAGTTTCAGTGAGTCTCATCCGCTAATGTAGAGGATGTTCTTGGAACGGTCAGAGCCAACTCTTGCGAACTGGAACCATGCCCCTCCTGGCCGGCTAAGGCCAGCTGGGAGACGTTGGGGATGTTGTGGTGGGGGTGTTCAATGCCTCCCTTCAGGAGGGCAGGGTGCCAAGCTCCCTTAAAGAGGTGGTGGTGCAGCCCCTGCTTAAAAAAACATCTCTGGACATTGACTCCCCCACCAGTTATTGGTCTGTATCTAACTTTCCCTTTTTAGGGAAGGTTTTTGAATGGGTAATGGAAGTTGTAAGTTGTAGGAGCATCTGGATCAATTCAGTTTTCTGGATCCCTTGCAGTCTGGCTTTCATCCAGGCTATGGACTGAGACTGCACTTGTGACTTTGGTTAATGATCTTCACCGTGAATTAGATTAGGGTTACTCGACCCTGCTGATTCTATTAGATCTGTCATCTGCTTTTGATACCATTGACCGTGAGATGTTGGTGACTCACCTGCAGAACCATGCTGGGCTGGATGGGACTGTTCTTGAATGGTTCCATTCATTCCTAGCCAGAAGAACTCAGTGACTGGTGCTCGGGGACCATTTTTCATCTTCCCCGGGACCTCTCATGTTCAATTCTGCAGGGTTCCATTCTGTTCCCTCTCCTGTTCAATGGGTATATGCAGTCAGTGGACAATGTCATGAGGAGGTCTGAAATTTGTTATAATCAATATTCTGATGGCACTCAACTTTGTCTTTTGTTTTCATCTGACTCAGACCCCGCAGTCTTGGTGCTTACACAATGTTTGGTGTCTGTGGAGGATTGGATGAGGGCGAACTGACTGAGGTTGAATCCTGACAAGAGGGAGGTGATGCTAGTGGGGAAGGTGGTGGATGTGGCATCCCCCATCATTGATGGGGTTCACCTCCCACCGATTCCCCAGGTTTGGAGTCTGGAAGTGCTCTTTGATGTATAGCTCCATCTAAATACCCAGGTTGGAGCAGTGGCAAGGAGCGCATTCCATCAATTACATCTGGTGCAATGGCTTTGGCCATACATCTCAGACTCTGACCTGGCCACTATTATCCATGTTTTCATCACCTCAAGACTGGATTATTGTAATGTGCTCTACATCAGGCTTCCTATGGTGATGGTTCGGAGACTGCAGGTGGTGCAGAATGTGGTGACCCATCTCTTCATGGAGAAATGCCACTGGGATCATATTACACTGATTCTCTGTTCTCTGAACTGACTGCCTATAGTCTTCCAGGCCCTATTCAAGGTGCTGGTTCTTACCTATAAAGTGCTATACAGCTTGGGCCCCCTATATCTGCAGGAATGCCTCACTCCTTGGGCTCTGGATCGGCCCCTGCAGTTGACTGGGAGCGCCCTTCTCGTGGTCCCCTGGGTATCCTCAGAGGGCAACTATGGGGAAGGCATTCTCGGTGGTCTCACCAAGACTGTGAAACTCTCTCCTGGTAGAGGACCCGGTGGCCCTGGACATCTCTTCCTTTTGGCATCAATGCAAGACCTGGCTGTTCCACCTGGCCTTTGGCAAGGGAGATGGGTAAAGGTGGGTTTTTATTTTTATGAGGGGTGGTAAGGCTGGGTTATTTATTTCCTTGGAATTTTTATGTCTTTGACACCCCTTATTCTCTCCTCTTTTCCCAAAGGGAATTTTTTCTCTCCTTTCTTCTCCTCTTTCCCCGCTTTTTAAGATGTTTTATGTTTATGTTGATTGTGTTTTTATATGTGTATTCTTATACTTTATATACAGTAAGCCACACCAAGCTGCCTTTGGCAGGAGGGGCAAAATATGATGGGATATAGAATATTTCAATAAATAAATAAATAAATAAATAATTTTTAAAAATAAAACTATGCACCAGGGTGCAGGAAGACTAAGTCCACTTGATCCAGGATATGCATGCCCCTGATCTACAGTTATCTCAAGAACAACTGTGGAGCTACTGCAATGGAGATGAAAACTCAGCTCATTAATCCCAACCACCTGTTTGGTGCTGCCGTGGATGACCTGGGTTCTGGGATTTTCCAGGCTAGGTTCAACCTCCCCTTGCACTTCCATCTCGGGTAGATGTCCCAATGGCCCTGCTCTACTTATGCCTTAGGACCTTTTTAAATGAGGGTGAAATCTCTCACAGTTTAAAGCTGAGGCTCTGGGAAATCCCCCACAGGGGGCAGTGGGGGGGGATTCAGATGCACCTCTGTAAACCGGAAGTTCCCCAGGTGCCATTAAAAATAGTGGTTCCGTGTGACACCCAGGTGTTTTGAGACATGGCGTAGATAAGACCATGGTTATCGGAGTCTTATCTGTGCCATGTCTCAAGACACCCAGGAGTCGTGTGGTCCTTCTGTTTGTAATGGCGTCCAGGCAACTTCCGGTTTACAGAGGCGTGTCTAAAACCGCACCACCACCCCATGGAGGGTTTCCCAGAGCTGCAACTTTAAAATGCAGAAGAAATCACACTTATTTAAAAAGGCCCTGAGGGTATAATTTATCCTTATAACTTATCACTCCAACCCATCAACATGTCCACTCCCACTCTTCTAGCTCACAGCTCCTCATGGTTACTCTTCATGGATGTGCCCCTACTAGAATTAGAAGTCAAACAATCCTATCTAAAATTGTTGTTTACTTTATACCTTGACTGCGTTCCTTGGCATAGTGAAGACTCACAATATTGGGGGAGAGGTGTGAGTGCAACTGGGGTGGGGGGTGTCCAGGTACGCCGAGTGGCTGCTGATTTCCCATGCACATGGAGGGAGTGGGGAGGGTTTCTAATGAGTGACTCTCTGGGTAGCCATCGCACCCACGCAGGCAGCCTCCATGCACTCCTGCCACCATGGACCGGACCCCCAAACAACTCATATGGGAAGCAATTTCCCCTTTAAAAGCTCCCGGTAGGGCTGGGGGCAGGACAGGGAACTAATGGGACCTGTCCACTTGCATCCCAGTTCACATGGGCCAGGTATGCGTGGGATGGGTACCTGTCCCCACACACTTTTTCCTTCCCCCAAATGGGGCACTCCTGCTTTCTCTCTGGTGATCTGTGAGTGGCCATGAGTGGGTGTTGTGTGGGTTACAGGAGCAAGCACCCACCCGCACTACATTCATACAAGTGGTCAATCGGGTGACTGATGGGTGACAATGTGTGGTTGCACCTCATTTAAAAACATCCTAAAAATTTTGTGTTTGCACGTGAGACAGATTTAGGTGTTTGCACACAACCCAGACCCTGTTGCAGTAGCAGATCTCAGCTATATAAGATGATGATCTCCTTTCATCAAAATGACTGTTCATGCAAAACCAAACACTGGCTCCATTAGCAAGGCTGACTGAAGTAAAATTACCATCTGAATAATGAAATCCTACAAATAAGTGGATTGTATGAAAGTTGATACCTATCGATGCAAGTTAAATGTTCTGTTCCCAGCTTTCCTTGACTATAGGAAAGGACTCCGTCATTCATCAGGGGGTTAAAATTAACATATAAGTAAAAATGTACTTGCCAGTTCTCTTCTATCAAAAACAATTGGTTTTATTTCAATGGGTAAAAATTCTGAATGAGACCAATAGTGGCACCAGCTAGCATGATTATCATGAGATAATTGGGCCTAGGGGAATTGAAGCATTTGGCTGTAGCTTGTACCATGTAACATCCCAGAGTGTAAATTATAATCACTTCACAATAAAACACTCTGTAAGGCTATACCTTATTTCCAAAGTAGCCTGAGGTTAGAGATTTTGGGGAGGTGGTGGAGTGGGATGGAATACCATTAGCCATTTCATTGTTTTTCTCCCTCTGGGAGTCTTGCTATTAAATATTACTTGAAATGATAGAATGAGATGAGTCCAAAGGAAATTGAGCAAATTGCCGTTATTATTTTTGTGGTGGAAGGAACTCAAATTTGTCTGAATTCTACTCCATACTTTCATCCTTAAAATAAATAAATAAAACCCATGGGAGCAAATCTAGGATGTGTTATTCTGTTTCCTTGGGTTTTGGAATTAGCCATTTTCTCCATCAACAAGAACCTTCTGTACAAGGTCTCTGGCAGTTTATCACTCTTGTATGAAATGCAATACAATGTGTGTCTTTAAACAAATATGTTCAGATAAAATTTGTTGACATGGAAGGGAAGGGCAGATGTAATGCAAATATTGGATGGTATAGCTTCTGGTTTTTTACAAAATATTTCCCCCCCTTCTCCTATGGATTCTGCCTATAACTTGCAGATGTGCAGGTCACTATCAAAGCTTAAGATAACCATCAGATATTATTTCTTCAGCTCTCACTACTATTATCTTATTATTACATTATGCTATTGCCCAGTCAAGGAGTCAGGCCCTACCAAGCTGGCTGTGTGTAAGTGAATGAGGCTCATGCTGGGTAGTTGTAAAACAAGTGTAAATACTTGCTTCAGAAAATTTTGGCTAAAATTTTCAAAGCTGCAATAGTGGGCAAAACTAACTGAAGCTGATCCAAGCAAGCCGGAGAGGACTGAGCTTCTCTAAGCCCAAACTCTCACTCTGAACCCAAATTATCTGTCTCCAAGTCATACTAAATATAAATACAAGCAATTTTATCTGCATAGTAGGTGGCCTGGCAAACTCAGCACAGCAGGTAGCTAATGACTTTAACTCCAAGTGGAGACAGCCAGGATTGAACAGGCTATTCATGATCTGGAAGAGCTCTGATGGACTTTGTTGATGCTATGGTGGAAGCAAAGAAAGCTTTTTTCACCGCTGTGGCCACCACCATGGCATAGTTCTTCAGAAACTATGTCAGTTGCTTTACTGCAAGTCGAGCACCATGTGCGCTCTAACCTGCTACCCTCTTGCTTTAGCAGCCTCAGGTCCTCCATATAACAGGGAGACCTATGCTTGCCACAGCAGAGGAAGTGGACACCTGGGCACCATTGTGTTGATGGCTGAAGTCAATATACTGTATCACAGATTGACCAGGTCATTAACAGAGAGGCTGTCAAAGTCAGTCTCGCGGGACAGAACAATCTAACTGGCTGACCACCCCGACAGGAGCAAAGGAGGTCAGGGACCTAGACCCTCGGAAGATAATGGTCCAACCATGACAACTGTGTCATAATGACACCCCCAACAATTGGATCTCCAGTTTCCAGGCTTGTGCAGAATAATAAATCCAACATGTGTCTAGCCTCGTGTTCAGCCAGATATTATGTGTGATAGAGCCATGGTTGTCATGGAGGCCATGGAATCCTGTTCTTCCCCTTGAAAGAATGGCCTCAGCATGTATGTTGTAATCACCCCAGATAATAAGTCTAGATGATCTCAGCACCACCTCTGATCTAGAGCAGTCAGGAAGTCTGCTGTGCAATGGGGTGATTGGTGCATGAGCAGAATCCCCAATCTATCCAGGGCCTTGAACACAAGATGGACACACTCTATGGACACACTCTATGGACACACACTTGCGCAAGTCAGATACCAGATACCATCGATAGACAAGATTGTCTTTACAGATCACTGCCAATCCATTCCCCTGGCACCCAGTCCTAAGCTGATGCTGCACTGAGTACCCGACCAGTACTACCTGAGCCAATAAAGGCCTAGAAGCCTTTTCAAGGCAATGCCTGGTAATGCATATAAGGTCAGAGGCTTCATCCTGAATAAAGTCATGAATGGTAGTCGGTTTATTCACTATTTAAATTTCATTAAGCAGCATTAGGGTCTAAACTCTGCTTGCAATTCTTGTTGGTTCCAGACAAGATACATGAAGAAGAACCAGAGATATGATAGAGGTCTATAAAATCATGAGTGGTGTGGAACTAATAAACAAGGAGCAGTTATTTACCCTCTCAGCTAGTACTAGAACTAGGGGACACTCCATGAAACTCATGGGTGGCAAGTTTAAAACAAATAAAAGGAAATATTTTTTCACTCAGCGTGTAATTGGGTTGTGGAATCTACTGCCAGAGGCTGTGGTAAGGGCCAGTACTATAGCTGAGTTTAAAAGAGGTCTGGACAAGTTTGTGGAAGATAGGTCCATTAGCAGCTATTAGCCAGACTGTATCAGGGAACATGACAGGAGCTGGGGGAAAACAACAGGGAATGGATCTGCCATTGTGACCTGTTGGGTGCTTCTCCCAAGCCACTGTGATTGGCCACTGTCAGAGACAGGCTGCTGGGCTAGATGAACCATTGGTCTGACCCAGTATGGTACTTCTTATGTACTTATGTTCTTATGGCTCCTCTAAGCACTAGGAGAACTGAAAATTCTTCAGGTGTCTCTTAAAGGTGAGGGAGGAAGGAACTAAGACAAATATCTTTAGAGATCATGTCCCACACAGCACATCCCAAACCAGATGTGATAGTAGCTTGCTTTAGCCTATGATAGCCCTTCTTAGCCTGGGACATACCTGCATGTCTGGATGGTCATTGCCAGATGTCTGCCCACTACTGCTCCTGAGCAGGCTACCAGATGCTATGTGATGTCTGAGTCAGCAGTGGTCAGAGATGCAGCCCAGATGAAGGTCTAATCAATCACCTATACTATACCTAGCTAATGGTCTCCCTCCTGTCTGTTATGGACCAGTCCACACTCTGCCACAAGATAAGGTTGGAGGATCTGGCCCAGAGGAGCATGTTTACCCTGGCCCCACCAAACAGCTGATCAGGGTGTCCTGGAAAAGCACACACACCTGGCCCTACCAAATGGTTCATCCCGAGGTGCTGAAAAAGCCTTCCTCTCCCATCTTTCTAGATGGAAGGGGGGAGAACTGAAGGGAAAAGGAAGGCTCAGCACAGCACTTCAGCATTCTATTGACTGCTAACACCAATAGAATGCTGAAGATGTCTACTGAGGGTGCTTTTACACGTGACTGGGAAAAGGTGTTGTATGGGTGTTTTAAGGGTGTAGTTTGACATAGGGGTAACATGCATATGTATTTATAAGCGTTAAGTAAAGGTGTTCAAACAGTGTCGGAATGGGTGGTGTGTTGGGCTGTTTTGCTTTTTAGACGCCCGTGTGTTCGGCTCTTACCTTTAATACTTCCGCTGTTACCTTCAATTTCCCAGATGATGTCCCATTCTCCTTAGCACTTATCAAATGATCAGCAATGTCTATCAGCTTGCGTCAGTACGTGGCACTTCACATAGGAGGCGGTACTTGCCACGATTGACAGATATTTCACCAATCACATTAAGACTTTGACTTTGACAGTTCCCTCACAGTGGAAACTGACAGCTTGGTGACAGGAGAAGTTGTACCTTTCTCTCTCTGGTTCCAGGCTTCATTATTTTCCTCAACAGACTGTCAGAATAATGTATGACCAGATTGATGTTGTGAGTCTGTACATAAGGTCTGTTTTTACAGCCTTAAACTTGCTGCAAAATCAAGGAAGGACAGTGGTTGCATTCAACTGTATGCAGCAGAATTTTTCTCTCTACTGCTGTAGAAAATGGATTTGGGTAGCAGTAATGCTACTTCAGTTATCAAGCTACGAAGGTCTGTAAGTTTTTACCCAGCTCACCGCTCCATAAATACTTACACCTTATAGTGCCTTCGCAAGAAGGAATGTGATTCTAATGACAACTTTTATGTAAATTCTTGACAGAATGGGGGCGTGGATTGAGAGTGTTGTGTTGGTTAAGCCTGTCAATAGATTGCTATGGCAAACCACAAAATCATCCATGTGGTGGGAGACTGTAGCCCTAAAGTGGAGTGACGTGCAGTGGGAATTGAATTTTAGAATCTCCCATACAGTGTTTGAACAGCTTCTGGATTGCATTAAGCATAGACTCCAGAAAAGTGACACAGAAATGAGAATTAGCATTCCTGTGAAAAAGTGCTTGGCAGTTGCACTAGGGAAGCTCGCAGCCCCAGACAGCTTCATGTCTATAGGGCATTCATTTGGAGTTGGAACAGCCACCACATCCCAGATATTTGTAGAAGTGTGCACTGTAATAACGGAGGAGCTTCTTGAATGGGTGATCCAACCGGTTGATGAGGAACAAGTTTTAGAGGGTTTTGCAAGAAGAGGCTTTCCAAACTGTTATGGTGCTACAGATGGTACACATGTACATATTCCCTGTCCTCCAAATTCAGGAAAAGAATTTATAAACAGGAAAGTAGTCAATGCTGTTGTAATCCAGGCTCTGGTTGACCACAGAACCTGTTTTACAGATATTGTTTCAGACTTGTCAGGTAGGGCCCATGATGCTAGAATATTTCACAGGTGCACACTAATTTTGGGGTTACATCTTGGACAATTTGGACCAGAGCAGACTGGATATGAATGGAGTGGAAATAAAACCTGTCATCATTGGTGATCTAGGTTACCTACTGCGTACTTTTCTTATGAGGGTGTACAGAAAAGAAACCACACCTGAAAGTGTTTTTTTTTAAATCAAAAACATAGTAGTGGTCGCACAATCGTCAAATGAGCCTTTGGAATTTTGAAAGGGACTTGGAGATGCCTACTTGGTAGACTGGACATCTGTACAGACTTTGCACCTGTTGTCACGGCCATGGCATGTATCATTCACAATATTGCAAGAACAAGTGGTGCATGTCTCAGAAATCCAGATCCTCCAAGGTTCCTCCATCCAATTTAAATTATCCCAGCTGAAAATCCAGAAATGGGGAGAAGAAGAGAAAGCATTGTGTGTGACAAAATGAACCTCCTGCTCCGTGATTTCCATGGAACCCATATATTGAGAGAGAGCATATGTAGGGGAAATTTTCTTTTTAAACCCTTTGCAGAAAACACAGTAATGTCATGTTTGTTTTTGTTGTGTTTGGTTTACCAATGCTTAAGTTACTGTAAGAAAAAGAGGAACTGTTGATACACTTACTTTTTGAAAATGTGTAGCATTTTTCACAAATCCAGTGTTGCAAAAAATACTGGACAGCAGTTAATGGATTTGTCTGCTTAATGTACCCCATGGAATTAAGGAAAGAAGTCCTGAGCCTTTCAAGTTTTACCTATGCAAGTTACGTTCATCTGGGCGCTAGATCACACCAGTACAGAAGCCTCTGGAATGTGACACCACGCAGTTATGTCTGGCTTTCAAGAAGCAGGTAATTGTAAGGTTTTCCTTTATTTTTAAGGAATAGAACTACTTTGCTTAAGCTACTAACAGTGTATTTTAGCATTAGACAGTAAACTATTATTTTTATTTTCCTTCAGACCCTGAAATTCAATGGATCCTACACTGCCTCCTGAAGACCTTTGAATCCTAGTTGCTGGGCATAGAGCTCCTTAGAAGTGTGTCACTCAGAACTACACTGTAAGTTATTATTTTTATTTGGTAATATATCATTTTTAGTAATGAATATGTAGCTATTAGTAAGGAATCTTGAGAAAAGTAGTGATGTGGTTACTTCTAATGCATGAATTGTGGTAGCATATCTTAATAAACTTTTTATTTATTTTTCTTTTATTTACCATAGATGAGAGAACAATGGAATTGCTGCAGTACATGAGGGTACAGTTGAAGATGGCCATAGAAACAGCAAATGAAAATGCAGCTGAAATTAGGCATCTACAGGAAAGACTTCATGCTCTCTCCAGGGCACACAGTGCAAGATGGAGTAGGGGCAGATGTGGTCCCTGGCAAGGACTTCCCTCAGCATTAATGGAGGGTCACTACCAGGGCATACTTTGGGAAGTGAGGATTTGCCCTATATGTGATCTTTTGCAGGTTGAAACTGTTGAGCATGTTTTTTTTGTATGTCTCTTTATGCTGTCCCAAGATGTAAATACTTGAGTATACTTAATCTCTCAGATAACTATGACTTGCTGTTGTCAAAGTTTCTTAACCCTATTGACTCTGCGGTGACGCAATCTGTACATGTACCTTTTTTGATTTTTTTCCCATTGTTTTTTCATTTTTGAAGCCTTGCTTTGACCTGGTCAAGCAAGCGTTCCACATATGAGCAGGACCTTGGGTGAAAACATACATGATGCTAACTCCACTTTATCACATCTTTAACATTTCTTATGCATGTTGCAGAGCTGAATTGATGCCCTATGAACCCCTGAAACATGCATAACAAATGTTAAAGCACTGGCAAAGTTTTCACCCTTTGTGTTCTTCTAAATGTGGGCTGTTCAAGCGCCTTGTATAAAAGTACTGTTCGATTAGTTGGGCAATGTTCCACATGATTGGTGAACCCAGATTTGGTTTTCTTTTTTTAAGTTCAGGGTTTTTTGGTCTGGTCACACCACTGCTCTGCATAGGAGCTACACCCTTGGCCTTATCCTTTATCCTTTACAGTCTTGATTTATGTACTAAGATTTAGTTCACTCTTTGTGATAACCTTATATTAAAACAGTATTCGGCAAACAGCAGTTTTTTCAGCAGTTGTATTAAAAATACGAATAAAAATGACATTACTGTAAATGCAAATCGTATGGTTTTATTTATTTGGTGTTTGAAGAAGCCTTGAAATGATTGATCAGCTCCAAAAAAAAACTTGAATAAATAGCATTCATTTATATATATAAATGAATATGAGGTACTATGGACTACAATGGTGGTTTGGTATAGTCTGAGAGCATTTACTGGGACTCTATATGACTCTGTGTGTGTATATATATATATATATATATATGGAATATACTGTTCTTGTAATAATGGAAATGACATGCACACTGCAATAATAATAATAATAATAATAATAATGTGCGAAACTATTCAGCATGTATAAGTCTGAGATTTGGTATAGTTTGGTATAGTTTGAGAGTATTTATTTGGAATATATATATATTCCAAATAAATGCTCTCAAACTATACCAAATCTCAGACTTATACATGCTGAATAGTTTCGCACATGATTATTATTATTATTAGTGGGCTGTGCATGTCATTTCCATTATTACAAGAACAGTATATTCCATCCTGTTTACAAGTAATTTGGCAGAAATTTATCAAATACCTTCCCTGTCATCTCTGCCAAACAACAGGACACTTTGATAAAAGAACCCAATTTTATAAGCAATTGAAGTTGTCCCCTTGAAGGCCATTATGCAGATAAATAGCAGCACATGCAGTGCCAGTCAGAGGCGGGCATGTGGCATGGCAGGGGGAGGAAGGCTGTACGAGGGAGGATGTGGGGTAACCCAAAAGATTGACAGACACATTCACTGGCTAATTGCTGCATGCTTCCAGCTTTACAGGACCAATCGGTAGTGACTTCTAGACGGGCATAGGAGGCAACACTCAGGCGGGCATAGAAGGGACATAACTGGGACTTTGGGGATAGCCTCCCAGCAATCAGGAGACTATGGTCACTTTTACACAGATGCCACCCACCCACAAACACCCAGAAACACCCATGGGATGGGTGGGAGAGCGTCCATGTAAAAGTCCATGAGTGGGTGGGCACGCATGCCCGACCCACCCGCCAACACCCACCGAGCAGCCGGGAGGGAGCGCCCTCCATGGGTGGAGGTGGGTTGAGATGGGTGTTCAACACCCGAGCAGCCATGTAAATGTGAAAACACCCACAATTATGTAGACTGGACTGGTGGAGCCACACTGCACCGGCACCATGGGTCATGCACGTGCCCCCACGCAGACACACCCACAGGCACTCCCACTGGACACCCAGTGAGAGCCCATAAAGGAGGGCGGATCTATAGCACACACGCGCGGGCTCCCATGATGGCTGCGAGGAAGGCACTCACCAAGACCAAGGAAGCCAGCACTTCCCCAGGCGCAGGCCGGGGAGGGAGAGCTTGGGGACCCCGCCATGCTTGTGCGGGGTTTCCCTGGCCAGGCGGGGGCGCCGGTGCCCTGGACATGAGGCCTGGGGGTGTGTGGCCGGGTCAGGATGTACAGGGGGGGCTGTCCGGGACAGGGGGGAGGGCTGGGACAGGAGGCACATGGGGGGCCATCCAAGCGAGGGGGCACATGGGGGGTGGTCCTGACCAGGTGGTGCAGGGGGGGGGGGGTGCACCACAGCTAACCAATTTGCTCGCCTCCCGGCACAGAGTCGAGAACACACAGTGACCCCAGCAGTGACCGAGGACCCCGAGCCCTGCACATCCACATGGCTCAGCCACAGGAGCAGCAGCGACAATGAGGTGAGAGAGAGGGAAACTCCCCAATCCGGGATGGGAGGGCCACACCCCAGACCTGGCACAGTGGTCGAGGGAACACAGGGCAGGCCATAGCCCCATAACCCGTGCCCCCATCCCCCTAGGACAGCACTCCGAGAGCAGAACACCACACCACCTGGCCAATGGCTGAGGAGGACCACCCGGACAGCCAGGTGAGCAGGATGGCACCCCAGGGAGGAGAAGGGAAGGGAGACCCAAGGGTGTGTGGAGGGATATGACAGAACCCCATGTAACACCAATGCAATACCCCCAACAGGACACGACCATCTCCACAGCGACCACAACTATGGGGCGGGCCCCATGCCACCCAGCCGGAGGGCCCCCCATACACGGGTCCCAAAAGGGGGAACCCTGGTCCAGACAGGAGGTCAGGGACTTCATCCGCGTGTGGGGGTCCAAAAGGGTACAGCACGACCTGGTACGCAGCTACAAGACCAGACAGGTCTATGAAGCCATCGCTCAAGAGATGCAGTGGCAGGGGTACAATAGAGATGTCACCCAGTGCATGCAGCAGGCAAAGGACTTGAGATCTGGATATAAACATATCGAGGACAACAATCTCAAGTCCGGCCGGGCCGTGCGCACAGCCGAGTTCCAGGAGGATCTGGACAAGTTCCTCTGCATGGACGGGGACATTGTGGCCTCCCACACACATGGCGGCGCCTTCACCAGGGGAAGGCGCCAGGCCAACACACAACCCCACCTGGGAGCCCCCACAGAGTGGTGGGGGAGGCTGCCCCCTGCGAGGCTAGCCATGAAGCAGGAGGGCAAAGCCCCATCTCACAGGGGAAGGAGTTGCCCCAGAGATCCGAGCACACCACCACTTTCTGTGTGTGCCTGCAAGACCCACAGGCCACGTGGCCACAGGGAAGGGGGGCACGAGCAGAGATCCAGAATGACCCCCAGGAGGTGAAGAAACTGGATCCAGGTATGGGCAGCCCACCGGGCCTGGGGGGGAGAGGCCCGTAGAGAGTCGCACCAACCGAGGCCAGGGGCTTGGCGCCGGTAACACTAACGAGATCCCACTACCATTGCAGCCCAAGGTCGCCTGGAGGTACAGAAAACAATGACAGTCCAGAGCACAGCAAATTGATCCCAACTAATTCAGAACCACCTCTTGGGACAAACAAGGAGACTCATACCCTCGTCTGATTTTTTCAGTAAGGCTAAACATGAGTTAACTTCAGCCCACCAAACATCCACACCTCAAACCGAATCTGTTTGTTTTTCTTGCATTGCTAGGGACACTAAGGAAGTACTGGGCACATCCCTCATCTTTGCCCAATAGGACAAGAGCTGTCTTTTGGCTTTGGCCCTTAAAGAAAGAGAACCCATCTGTAATAGCATCATTGCTGGATTAGCAGACGTCAGGAGCCTGAGGATATATTGGCAAAATTGATTTATAACAGGGAAAAGTCTGTTTATTGCCTTCTGATCATACCCCCAAATTTGCGCCCCATACAGCAAGCTTGCAATCACCTTTGTCTCGAGGACTTTTAGAGCTGCCCTGACAAAACATTGCCCATAGTGACAAAAAAACCGCTGGGTGGCTAAGGATCCTATTTGTGCCGTAGCCTTGGCAAACCCCATTATCAGCCAAGATAATGCCCCAAATACCTATAAACTCTAACCTGAGCTAAACTATGGCCCTGGAGTTGCCAACTATATTTCCTATGACGTTTTGCTACCACCATAATTTTGGTTTTGTCATAATTGATGGCAAGCTTCTTATCATGGCATCTGATGCCAAAATCTGACAAGGATCTTTCTAATCCACATCTCCTAAGAGACACCAGCACCGTGTCATCAGCATACATGAGCAAAAAGGTTTTCCTATTACTGATACTTGGAGGATGATTTTTCCTGGGGTCCTTATGATCAAGTATCATAGAGTTAACATATATGTTAAATAAATTTGGGGCCAAAATGCAGCCCTGACACACCCCACAAAAGGTTTGCACCAGCTCTGACAAAATACCATAAGGGGACATTCTCACCCTCAATGAGGTACCACAAAATGGATCTGCAAATCATATCAAAGGCTCATGACAGATCTATGAATGCCAGATCTATGAATGCCAGATAAAGTTTATGTCTACGGCGCTGATACTTATTAATTAAGTGATAAAGAATAAATATATGATCAATAGCGGAGTGTTTAGGGCTAAAGCCTGCTTGGTCCTGAGCCAGGATACCTTTTTCATCACACCAGGACTGCAACCAAACTAATAACAGGCTGGCGTAGATTTTAGAAATAATGCACAGCAAACTTATAGGCCTGTAATTTTTAGGATCTGCTCTCGACCCCTTCTTAAAAATTGGCACCACTATACTATGTCTCCATACTTCCGGTATTATGGCAGTCTCATTAATTAATAAGAAAAAGTGAGCAATTGCACAAATCCCCCAGTCAGGAAGTATTTTAAAGACTTCTCTTGGGATATGATCGGGGCCAGTGCTTTGCCCCATTTCAACTTCTCAACAAGATTTGCCACCTCATTTGGTTCTACCGGGTCCCAATATGGGAAACTACTATCCCGAGAGACCTCATACCCAATCTCTGGGAGAGAATCCACAAATAATTGAGAGAAATGCTCAGCCCAGGCAGAAGGGGGGATCGTAACAATTCTCAAAGAGGGACTCTGTTTTGAGGGGTGGTTAACCGATTTCCAGAAGGTTCGAGAGTCCTTACTATCCATTGCCGCCTGAAGTACCATCCATTGTTGTTTACTGAAGTCTTCCCAATTTTTAAATATCAGATGCTTGTATTGTTTCTTACATGCCCTGTAACGATCCAGAAGGGGCGCACCCTCAGCTTGTTGCAATTTGTGTGTCATGGACCTTAAGAGTGCTCTGGCCACACTACACTCTCTGTCCCACTAGGGGCTTCTTTTGGATGAACCCCGAGGCTCCTTCACAGCGAGACAAATAAGGTCCAGACTCAACAAATTTAGAAGCTGGGACCACAGGACCAAGGCTTTGGCCAAATCATTGGCTAAAGCTAATTGGGTGCCCAATCCCACAACCTCTACACAAGCAAGGGTGTCACTAACAGCGGTTTCTGTCTGTCTGGACCAACGAACATTGCGAACCACAATAACCTGCTCTATCTGTGCAGGAGGATGTATATTACCTGCCTGTGTTACAACAAAAGGGTCAAGAATTAGACAAACTTGTAAGGGGAAATGGTCACTAGCAACCAACTCATCCACCTTGAAGAACTTGAGAGAGTTAATCAAAGATGTGGATAAAATGGCGTAATCCAGATTAGAACACTACCTTCGGACCTGCCCGCATAAGTCAGAGTCCCCCTCTCATCACCTATGCTGTTACCATTAAGTATCTGCAGTGCCACGTCCAATGTAAAACTATAAAGTTCATGGCCAGCTTGATTACTCTTCCAATCCTGTGATGTTCTATCCCTATTTAGATCGCACCAGGGATCTAGAGCAAGATCCAGTCCCATCCTATCTAAAATCGTTGAGGCGTTAGCCCCAATATGGGTGTTTAAGTCCCTGACTATCAGGATCCCTTCCTTGGGAAAGTTTAGCTGATGTTCAAGGATAACTCCTCTCAGGGATAACAAAAAAGATGGTACCACCCACACCTAGCACACTCTTGACACGAGACATGGAGCCACCACCACTGGCCACAGCAGGGGTAACAGCAAAGCAAGGCAGGACCTAACAGAGCGCAGTCCAGTGTACCATGATTGGGTCCGTACAAGTGCAAGGCTCACCAGCGGTTGCCCCGCGGTGTGTGCAGAGCTCCTGCGGGGAGCTGTCGGTCCCCAGGGCCCACACGGCACACACAGGGGGCTGTGCCCAGGAGTAGGAAAGGTAAATGTGCACTCGAGGAATGCTCACCCCATGACCCTTTCACCTCTCAGGGACCAGCTATGGAGATCAGTGTGGCACAGCCCGTGGAGGACAGAGAGTCCGGGTCATCCAGCCGGCGATCCCTGAGATCGACTGCAACAAGGGCTCACCGGCCTGTGAGCCCCATTGGTGCAGGCAGGAGGGGGCACGAGTGCCCCAGATGTTGACCGCCTCCATCCCACTGTCCATAACCCTCCAATAAATCTGTTTATCTCCATCCTGTCTCGCGTTCCATGTACAGGTACGGGTGGCCGGGGGGGCACCTGCAGGGTGAGGCTGCTGTTGTTTGCCCGCTCAGCCCACTGTGCTGAGGGGCAGGCCAGCATGACTGCTGCCTAGTTGGGTGTCCTGAACAGGTGCATACCCACCCTGCATGAGAAGGCCGGATACCAGGGGCCAGCAGGCCATTGGCGATCCCAGCAGCCCATGGGTGCAGCCCTGGCCGGGACCTCAAGCCAGGCCAACCCTCATGATCCGTTTCCTGGACCCCCTAGCCCCAACACAGCACAGAGGCATGGTTGCCATTATGGGGTACTACCCAGGTTTACTGAGGGGGTGCAGGGCTCTATGGCCCGGGATGTGGGTCAGGCACAGCCTTGTCCGCAGCCACTTGGGCCACGATGCAGCAGTAGAGGACGTCCCTGTTCTCCTCAGACATGCGGCAGAATGCCCTGCCCTGGGCATGTTGGTACAGGGGCATGGGTCCCGACCTCTGCACGGGTGGTGGGATATCCAGGACAGCACCTCCGATCTCGCACACATTAAGCAGGATGCAGGCTGCCAGGACAAGGATGGGAGTGTGGTCCAGGTCAAATTGGCTTTTGTTCATCAAGAGGTGTTAGCACATCTTCATGAGCCCGAAGATCCACTCCACCACGCTGCGTGCAGATGACAGTCGCTCACTGAACAGGCGGTGGTCTGAGTTGCACGCCACAGGATAGGCGCTCATGAGCCACGGGTTGAGTGGGTAGGTGGGGTCCCCAATCACAACGGGGGCCATGGGCACGCCCTCTATTATGCGGTAGAGGTTGGGGGTGATGTCCCCCTCGAACATGTGTGTGTAGAATGGGGACGCGCGCAGTATCCACGCATCGTGGCTCTGGACGGACTGGCCTGTGTACACATCTATGAACAGGCCCCTGTGATCCACGACAGCCTGTAGATTGATAGAGAAGGCCTGCTTCCTATTCATGTAGTCGATCTTTGCATTGGGGGGGCATATGATGATGATGTGGGTGCTGTTGATGGCCCCGATGCACTGGGGGAACCCCAATTCCTCGAAACCCCATATCACCACCTCAGGATCGTACAGCTGGATGACCTGCTTAAGGAGGAGAACAGGTCACACACATCATGGAGGGCCATGTTCATGGTGACTGTCTCCACCCCGAACTGCTCCCCCACGCTCCGGCACAAATCCAGGGTGGCCAACCGCCACACTGCTATGGCCACTCACATCCTTGGTGGCAGGAGGAAGTGCATGTTGGTCTCCATCCTCCATAGATGGGGTTTCAGGAGTTTCCCTAACTTGGTCAGGAGGGAGCGGATCATCTGGAAGTGATCCATCCACTCCTCATCTATCCAGGTGGCCAGTATGTTTCCCCAACAGTCGTTGGTGTGGGAACGTGTCCAGTGCCGTCTCCAGGTCGGTAGGGTCATGCAGCAGCCGTACATGTTCAGGGACCACTGGGCCAGGATGAGCTGGCCTTGCTGGGATGCTGCTGTGCCCAAGAGGACACAGCGCCAAACAGCTGTCCTCCACGCCCATCGCATGGTTGCCGCCCTCCTCAGGTTCGCTGCCCTCTGACGCTGTGCCCCCTGGAGGGTGGCACCTTTCCCTGGCAGGAGGATCAGGGCCATCTGCTGAGCACCATGCTCAGCAGCATGAAGGAAGCACCCAGGAGCCTCAGCAGCGCATCCATGGACTGTGGGGTCTCGTCCTCCAGCAGCATGGTTTTGTGGCTCCCCAATCACGGGTGCCCCCCACTGGCGTTTGCCCCGGTCTGTGGTTACACCTCTCAGTGGCCTGTGCCTCCGGACCCCCACTCCCCTCGTTTCCCTGTTCCACCTCTGATGCCACCGACCTCTGTGTGACCGTGTGCTATTCGCTGCTCAACAACTTGCACCTGCCTCTACACACCACGCTCAGACACCTGTACCTCGGCTCACATATGTGCTGTGTAGCCCTGTGTTCGCTGGGCACCGATTGGTGCTGGTAGCGGGCTGTGCTTCTGCCACCACCGGGTGCCCCACCCGGCTGCTCGGTCCCCCCAGTTGTGCCGCTCACCTGGCTGCCAGGGGGATGGGTGGGTGGGACCGCACACACCACCAGACTCCGCCACACCCACAACTGCCCACCATCCGTCCCTGACATGGGCCATCTTTGCATGCTGCATCTGGGCTTGGGGTGGTTCATGTGCCAAACTTGGCTGCTCACCTTGGCAGCCTGTCCGGCCCTGGCCTCGCTCATCTGTCATCGCCTGTGCTGCATTGCATCAGTCCAGTGTGGGGGTTGTGGAGCCCTGGCCCCAGCAGGCAGGCCTATCTCAGGCATGGAAGGTCGCCCATGGCCAGGGGGGCCTCCCACCCTGAGCTCGTCCCAGTCACTGCAACCCTCCATCCCCTGCCAGTTGCTTCTCTGGGGTGGGACCCTCTGCTGCCATGTCTGTTCATTGTGTGGGACCCTCAGGCGGGGATGGAGATGGGGACTGGTGATCACCCTGTGTGGACATGCTGTTGGGGCCCTCTGGTTGAGCTCCAACATTCAGTTGCTGGTGGGCAACCCCCTGTTGGTTGCGGATGGCTTCCGGATCCTTTCATGGTACATGTGGGTGATGGAGCATCAGGTCACGGTCCCTGCATGCCGTTGGCATGCCCAGGAGCTTGACTTTTCCCTACTGCAGCTACTGCCTTTTGGGAACCCTCCCGCCATTGTCACTCCATGGACTTCTGAGGAGGTTGTCATGGGTTGGAGGTCCAAACCCCCCACATTACCGGGTCTGAGTGACTCAGTTTCCCTTGTGCACAGCCCACTTGAATTAGTTTCTCTCTCAGTTGATACAGAGTGGTTACTAGAAATCAAAGGTAAATATAACGCATTCCTGATCTATACTGGTTGAGTTCCTAAATCAGCATCTTACCCTACAAAGGTCCATAAGTTCTAGTTCCTCTCAGCCCTCAATATAAGCGACTTAGCACTGGCTTCTTAGTTGGTAGAAAGAAAAATCATGCCTCTATGTTCATGGTTTCTCCAGCCTTGCTGTTGTCAGGCTTTCATATGCAGATGCTCAAGATGGCTCTGGGAGAGAACTCTTAAGTAGTCTTCCTCCTTCTTTGTCTCTGTTTCTGCCTTTGGGGAAACCTGAAACATGACCCGTAAGCAACCCAGGCAAACATGAAGGTTGCTCTGCATCTCCGCAGGGTTCTGTCTGGCAAGTTTGCTCAAATACACATTTTTGGTATCTCTTTGCATTTCCTGTAGCTTGGTGACGTGTCACAGCTCTAATTTGAGTTTTACACTTCTCAATTGTAACATTACATACATGTGGAACCTTTTGCTTTACATATTTACCAGATTTGTAGTCTACATGTAGTCCCGTGTTACACGTGTGTGACCCTATGTTTCTCTGTGACAGAGGTGACAGCCGCTCACCAGCTGACATCGTGACCCGGGTACAGACTCGTCTTGCTGTCCGGGGGTCCTCCTGTGGCTGGCCAGTACACCGGTACCCTCCTGCGTGCCCACAGTGTCCCACACTCACCCTCAGATGTGAGGGCCCTCCTGTGGAACATGGGCTTGCTGTGCCCCAATGTTGGTGGTCCACTCCTGACCAGAAACCCTACCACTGTAGAGCTCACGGCCCTTCGATCGGTGAGGGACCTTCCAGTTGTGCGGGCTGTGGCCACCACTGCAGATCAGCTCCTTCACCGCTTTCTTGTGGATGTTCATATGTGCTCCCGGGGCTTATGACGGGGCCTGTTCACCTGGGAAAGTCCCGCGCAGGGGATCCCATTTCGGGAGTGCTCACTGGAACTTTCCTGAGCTACACTGGGTCACCACTCACTCCCTGCCACCCTGCTGCCCGTGATTGTGCATGGACTACCCCCCGTGCCACTGCAGGGTCTCTGCACTGTCATATGCTTCCCCGGCACTGGCCTCATTGTTTGCCAGACCCCATCGCCTCCTCTGGGTGTCCGTAGCTCCGTCCCACTGGGGCTTCCCTTGAAGCCTCGGGCGCTAGCTGTGAGTTTACCTGTGCCCCGTTGTTGTGGTGCATGTTCCAGGCTGTGTTCCCCCTGTGTCCACCCTACACTGCATGTCTTTGCTTTTGGTACCCCTTTCCCCCATTGCTAATAAAGAGCTGTTGTGTGCTGATCTGTCCTGCCTTGTTCTCTGCTTGCATTGCCACCTGGGAGCCCCCTCCGCTTGGTGGCCCCCCTCCCCCTTCTGTGTGGTTGTGTGCTGGGGCCATGCTTGGTGTATACTGGTGTGCCCTGGACCTGTGGGGTGGGCATCGGTAGGGTGGTGTCTGCTCCCCTGGTGGTCTCCCTGCTGGGCGCTTGTGGCTGGCCGGGCACTAGTGGTGGTATTGCTGTTGGGCAATCAGGTGGGCACCCCCTGTCCTCCTCTGTCCATTGGCTGAGGTCCCAGCCCTACCCCACCCCTCTGCACCCCTCTGCTGTCACCCCCTGTTGGTGCTGTCTGACTGAGGTGGTGGCGATGGATAGGTGGCAGCACCGAGGGTGCTGGGTTCCAGTTCCTGGATGCATTCTTCGCACAAACACTGCCCTGAGACAGCCTAAAGTAGCCACAGCTGTAGATGTGACAGGCTGCCATGGAAACCAAGTGATCACGGCTGCCTGGAGCAAAGCAGGTTTACCAGGAGAACATTTTACACACAAAAGTTCTGGGAGAAGTTCTATGCAGAACTTCAGAGAACTGGATGTTTAAGATCTGGGTGAGTGATTTAAACACACAGAAAGTTCAGAATGTAACAGCAAACATCCAGGAGAAATGTGTGGGTAAAAACACCCCATGTTGAAAATGTTGTGCCGTACTAATTAACACATGCACCCTGTTGACTGCATGTTTGTTCCCCCCAAAACCCATCCCCCATTGCGTTTAAAAGCAGCCTGAGTCTGCCTCCTCCCTCCTGATCTCCTCCTCCCATTCCTGCTAATTTTCTATCAGGGCTTTCTCAGCAGGTTCCCACAGAGATAACTCAGCCCCAGGCTGTGTCCCCCGAGCTGCCATCCCAAGACAAGGTAAGACAGATGAGAAGGGGACATAGTGGTTTCCTCATCCCCCCTCCATCAGCACTGGGTATACTGTTTTTTAAATATATAGTCTTGTGTTTTTTGGTGAGAATCCAGCCAATTCTCACCTCAATCTCATTTGCAAGAAAGAGATGAAAATTGTGATTCTGACCAAGAAACCAAGAATTGAGTTTCAGCCGTAGTCAAGCATCCCAGTTCTCAATTTGTCTCAGGGACCAAGAATGAACAAAGAAGTGGCAGCATCTTGCTGTGATTGTTGGTGATAAACAGTGAACTATTTATAAAAATATATAAAGTTTAAAGTTACTGTGAGCTCCAGCCTTGATCCTGGTGGTGGGGGACTCTCCGCTTCTTCAGGATGGGGTGTGTGGGATGACACCCATCCGGAAGATCAGCTGACTTGTCAGCATGTCATGCTGGGAACTCAAGGGGGGTGGGGGTCCAGAATAGCTGGCCTGGCCCAGACACCAAGGGAACCTCTTCTGCTTGGGGGGTAGGGTGCCTGGCTCTGAAGAATAGGTGGTGGCAAGTGTGCTGGAGCTTGGGGGCGGGGGGGAAGGACCCCTTCAAGCAGCCATCCAACTGATCTTTGGGCAGGGAAACCCCCTCCCCAAAGAAGTGGATGCTCCCCCACCACCAGGACTGTGTGTGGATCAACCTCCCGAAACTCACAGTGAGTTTAAACTTTTAAAACAAAAAAGTTTATTAGTTCATCGAGAGTATGTACCAGGATTGCGATCTCTATGAGATTTTGGTCCCAGTACTCAAACTAACAATTATTTTTGCAAGAAACAATGTTTTTTGTTCTCCCTAGGACACACACACACACACTTTCCTCTCCCCTAACAAAGGCCATAAGGTGACTCCTCCTTCTCTGCCTCCTTGATATGAGGTTCTTCTTGATTCTACTCTGCTGAAAATCATTTCTGTTTATCATGGCAGTGGTAGGGTTCCCTAGAGAACCCCTACATAGAATCTGCAGATCCGCTGTGACTGAGTCCCAGCAACAGCTGGTCACCAGAGGCAAATGGAGGGAAAATACCTGGTGAGTTTGGGTAATTTCAGACATTAAGAGACCATGGTCAACCACAGTGAATCCCCTGTGGTGGCCGTTTGTCCCGTAACATCTGATGTGAGTTCCGCCAGATGTTCACCACAGTGAGCCTCCAGCGGGAATCACATTGACCCTGATTCTGGACCTCTGGCTGCACGTCACGCAGCCCCGCCCCCTCCCCGATCCCCTGTAGGAATCAGGTCGGCACGTCTAAAGGAAGGCCAGACTGATTCCCGTCCAGGATCCGAAATGGGGACCATGATTCAGCGTGGCCAGCCAAACAGTCCGTCACATCTGAAATTACCCATCATGGCCCATTTTCCCTATTGACAAGCCACCACTGTTCATTAAACTTTCTTGTTCTTGATTTTAATGTGAGAAAAGGAATGGCAATGCATGGAGAGCAGAGAATTAGCATTATAATAAAGTAGCTTTTAGATTATTAATAATAATAATTATTATTATTATTGTTGTAATTGTTATTATTAATATTGCTATTAATTTTACAATTCTCACCGTAACTGGAGAATTTGTCTTTTGATCATCAAACTGTCTTCTGATGAGCGTAAATTTAAAGAAGCTAGACTTTTCTCCCCTAAAAGCTACATTCTAAACAATAGAGAAATTCCCAAAAATGAAATGTTTGAAAATGTGGTTTCTTTGTTAAATGTCTAGGATACATTAAAGTGCTGTTTGATAACAGTGCAGTAAACTGAAGCTGAAATGAATAGGACTTTTCAGATTTGCAAAGATACTTTGCACATTTGTTTCTATGCACAAATATCCAAATAAATTCTTGTTACTATTGTGAAATTTGCACATTCATTTATTTGGTACTTTGTGTTTGGTGTTTGATTATGTTGGTGTTTTGTTATTGGATAGTTTAATGACAGCTGAAATCAACCAATTACAGAATTTCAAAATAGCCAATGTAATTTAAATTTTAAAGCAAGGTACCAAATAAACAAAATAACTGAAATAAAACACAAGCAACTTACACAAATATTTGGAGCTACAAACAAATCAGAAAGTGAATGCTGCTTTATATTTCTTTGTTTGTATAGATATGAATACTACAAATTCATAAAGGGCAGTATTTTCACTAAATATTCTTTTCAGCCCTAGAGTAAACATTTTTTATTGTTTTTGTTAGAAATATCTGTGATCCTGGTTATCAACAGAAAATCCGCTGACAAGACCAGTGAGAGTGGGGAGGGCACGTGGGGAGGGGAGGAGCTGTATTTGTTTGTTTTGATCTCCACAATTTAAATCTCCAGTCCTGTCATGCTTTATCCATTGCTTAGTTTGGTAATGTGAAAAGCCCAATTAACATTTCTGCAGTATAGGGTCCAAAAGAACATCTCACGGGTTGTCATATTTATTAGTTGAAACAAGGCACCAACCCTGCAAAGACAGATCATTCTTTTTATATGCATTGTCCTTAACATTGACCTCACCTAGCTAACTGCACAGACCAGTAGCTCTTAAAACCTTCAGAACAATACACGACGGTTGGCTCTTAAAATTTGTCCCAAACTACCATAAACCTGCTGTAGATGGCTGCGGACTGATTCATGGTCTTTGCAGAATGGCCACAGCTAGGCAAGGCACAGAGATTCCTCCCAACATTGGGCTGTATGACTGTCCCCAAAGGCTGGAGAGCAGATATGACCGGAGTGCATATGTGAAGGTAATGGAGAAGGGCATGTGTTGAGCCTTCCAACCCCTGTGATGGCCATTGGGGAGTGGGGGGGGGGGCAGGAATAGAAGCCCACATTCCTATAGGTGAGGCTAATTTCAAGCATTAACATGTGAGCACTTACCATGGGCATGTAGAGCCATGGACCACTATTTGGGACCCACTGAAATAGTACATAAGACAATGAAATAAATCCGCCTTTGAGTACCAAAATAATTCTAATAGGATTCTGTAATTATTACTACTATGTAGTCCATTTATTTTCTGGGTAAGGTTTGGCAGTGTTCTGGAATAGGTGTAGCTGAACTATGATTTTGTCACAGGGGAAACAGAAGGATTTATTATATATTAGGAAAGTAATACAGATGGATGCAGCACCATCAGGCTCAAAGTTATCAACCATTTCTTCTGTGTTATATTAGATTAAAGTTAAGGCAAAAAGCAAACCTTTGCAGAAATTAAGCAAAATAACAAACACTGTCATAACAAAAAATTAGGAGGCAACAGGAGCACATTAACTGACCCACTGTTTTCATTACAAACTCACTTTCCTGATAAAAATTTCTGTTTAAGTGTTTATGCAAAATGGACAAAGGACAGAAAATAAATAAAAGCAGGCATTGCAGCACAAGCTTTCCCTGCAAAACCCCATGCCATAGGTATCTGCAGGAAGAGACAAGGGCTGTTTCCAGTTGTCATTCATTTTCATGTAGACAGGAACAAGTGCAATTCAAATGGCATAAAAAGAAGGTTTTTGATATTTTGAACCTTGCACATGGTGAGCTTGATCCCGGACTTCTGCATGTGCTGCTTATGCATATGTGCATGGCTTGCACATGGCTTGTGCATGGTTTATATGTAGGCCAGAGCCCTGCTTGCATGGATGCACACACAATCTACACGCAGCTTGCACAAGAGATGTGTGTGCGCTATTTGCATGGTGCATGGTGTTTGGGGTTAAGCCCATTAACATGAAGGCAGAGTAAAAGTGTTGTAGTATGTGAGCCAAACTGTATCCTTCTTTTAGCTTCAATGATGGTGGAGCCCTATGATATGGTGAGAATCAAAATCCATCTGCAATAACTGGGTGTATTCTTCACAGAAAGCCAGTCTGTCAGCTGGCATAAATCAACACAGCTGATATATAGAGTCTATTTCTGGTTATTTAATGTCACAGGGCAAAGGCATTAGTGACAGCTGTGCATTCTGAAGCAATGCAAAAACACTCCACATTAAAGTAATTTTTGTGCAGAGGATTTAATAATGGTGTGACAATGATGGCCATGATCTTTCTTTTGCATATTTAAAAGAGTGGGGTGTTATCATGATGGGTGAAAAGAGACTTCCCTTCGAGGCAGCAGGTGTGTGGAGTGTCATGCCATGCCAGGGAGAAGAGGCAGGAGGCTGTCATCACTGACTCACTCACTGAGGCTCAGACAACAGCACTTTGGTGGATGAAGCTGGGTCCTAGACCCTCCTCCCTTCCTGGGCTCTGCAGCAGGCTGGAGCCTCTCTGACTCTCTCGCATCATCACCCTCTCAACAGGGGGAAGAGCAGTAGCCCCAGGCCCAG
Source organism: Sphenodon punctatus (assembly GCA_003113815.1). NCBI lineage: Eukaryota > Metazoa > Chordata > Lepidosauria > Sphenodontia > Sphenodontidae > Sphenodon > Sphenodon punctatus. The sequence goes on along the minus strand of QEPC01006603.1, from coordinate 115,385 downwards.
GCCCCCTGTGCTGTGGCCCAGGAAAATGAGGGATTTATGTAAGGTGCTGCTGCTCAAGTGCCACAGCATCATGTGGGGGCAGGCTTTTGGCCAGAGAAGCAGCCGGCACCAGCGGCAAGGCTGTGTGCCTGTGCTGAACAGGAGCCAGTCACTGTCAGGGGGAGGGCCAGGCAGTGAAGTGAAGCCTCCCCTACCTTCAAGCTAGCCAGTTAGCTGCTGTGGAGCCGGGGACTCAACTTCAGTCGTTGCCAGTCACTGAACTGTCAGTGAGTGAACTGAGCTGCTTGAATCCACCCGACCGGCACAACATGACGCGGCCCTGTCCACTAAGCTGCCGTGGCAGTGGGATGCAGACCTGGGGGAAGAGGGAGCTCCATGGTGGAGCCATACAATTAGTTTGCATTGTGAGAGTTGTGGACAGAGGGAAGTGGTGGCTCCCCGACCTCAACAGCAGCAGCAAAAGTTTTGACTAGAGCAGAGGGCTAGGAAGGCAGCACAGGGCCCAAAAGGTGTCCAAAATTAATTAGGGGCAAAATTTTAATCGAGTACTGACTTATTGATCAATTAATCAGATTAATTAATCAGTTAAAGGTTTCAGCCCTAGTTTTTCCCTTTTTCTTTTTCTCTTTGTTTTCATTATTAAAATTCCATTTGCTTTCATTTCCATTTTTGTTAATTTTGTTTTTGTAGAAAAAGGGTCCCAAATGTATAGACAATTTAAATTTTGTGATTTGCACACACATTTCCAGCTTGTCTTTGTTTCCCATCCAATTTGGAGGAATGTGGAATCATTGTACCACTCATGTAAAGGATAATTCTGGCCAAATTTCAGAAATATTGGATAAAGGATCCTGATTTTATAAGCAATTTAATCATTCAATGATTTGCACACACATTTCCAGCTGTAAACTCTTTGTTTTTCATCCACTTTGTATATAATTTGGACATATACTTTTTCTCACGAAACAAATCATCCCTGCCAAATGTCAGAAAGATTGGATACAGTGTATCAATTTTATAAAGAAATATATGTTTTGTGGTTTTAACAGAAGTTGTAAATTTCCTTAAATCACTCGAAGATGTTGTGTAATTTCAGACATTACGGGATCACAGTCAACCACCCTAAATCACAGTGGATTCAGGGTGGCGGCTGTGATCATATGAACGTCTTTTTGAGCCCTGCCAGATGTTCACCACGGTGAATTCCTGGCGGGGTTCAAAGCTAACCACGATTCTGGAGAGGAAGCCGGCCTCACCTCCAGAATTGTGGTTAGCTGAACCATGATAAGAAATGGGGTGAAAGTAACATTTTTTATCTTGCCCCATTCCTGAACGTGGTCCAGATCGGCCCGAGGGCTGGCGGACGGTGGAGCATGGGGGGGCGGGGCTGAGTGACTGCACATCGCACTATGCAGCCCCGCCTCCTCCCCGATTCCTCTCTGCGATCAGGCCGGCACATCTAAAGGATGGCCAGTCTGATCATGGACTGGGATCCGAGACGGATCCGAGATGGATCCCAGTCCAGGCTTCAGTGTGGTGGCCGAAAGCTCATCACATCTGAAATTACCCATTCTCTCTGTTTAAATTATAGAGGTTTTACTAGATGAAGGATAGGATTTTGGAGAAATTGAAGAGAAGGTGAATAAGACAGGAGAAGGTTGGAAGAGCAGAGGAGAAGCAGGTGCCGGAGGAACTGGCACAGACTTTAATCATTGGCACCCCAAAGTCTGTGGAGGCATACATGGGGGAGAGTAACAGATTTCTGATTTTATGAGAACTTGGGTTTTTCAGACGTTACGGGGCCGCTTGACCCCATACTGAAAACAACCCTTTCATTCCCCGCCGGGGTCACCCCGTCACGCCATATCAGACATGCCGGGGGGATCCCGGCGGGGAATGTGGGAGGGGGCAGGGCCGCATGGTGCAACGTGCGGCCGCACGGTCATGCCCCATCCACACACCCCGCCGCCCGCCCTCCAGGGAGACGGGTGGGCGGCGGGGCCACTGCGGCCGCCGTGTCGGGCCGGAAGCGCCATGGCCCGGGATCCCGTTGGGGATCCCGGGCTGTGGCAACCGGCCAGACGTGACTTTTTCTTGGTCCCCATTGGGGATCTTTTTGACCACACTTCCCGGGACATTCCCCCGGCTATCCCGGGAAGCGTGGTTCAAATTGACCCCATGTGGGTATTCACCGTGGTGAACATCTGGCGGCCGCCAAACAGACGTTCGAGACACGGTGACCACAGGTGGGTATTCACCGTGGTTCACCGTGATCTCATAACGTCTGAAAATACCCCTTGTAGCGAGACTGGAGACTTCAGCACACACAGAGCACTGAGCCAGCCTATGGTCCACACAAGATATAGCTATGGTGGGGCTTGTGAAGTTTGGCAGAAGCTTATATTTGATCCCCAACCTCCAATCCTCCCTGATTGCATAATAATAACAAAAATGAGGATGAGGGGGAATGCAAGTTTTTGAACATACATTTCAGACCATAAATTTGTACAAATACTAGTTCTGAAAATTTTGGGACAAACCCCCCCCCTTTCAGACCATAACCTGGACTTCAGGCAGCAAGACGGAAGGGAAGAGGAAGCATCCCAGCAATCAAGATACATGATTGACACATACAGGCTGGCCAGTTGGCATTCCAAACACATCCTGCAGGACTGTGACAGAGGGTATAAAGGGATCCCTTACTAGTTTTTCCTAAGCAGGTGCTATCAACTTCCCAGTAATGAGCAGAGGGTTGGGGTGGACACAGCACAGAATGAGGATATATGATTGACATTTCTGCTGGCCAATTGGCATCACAAACCCATCTTGTACCACTGTGACAAACATAAGAGAATCCCTGATATAGGCTCATTCCCTGGAGCTGCTGCCCAGGCTTCCAATTTGCCAGTGCCCAATCAGTGCAATCAGGCAGGATTGGGGGTGGGCACTGGGGAGGTAATATAAGCTTCTTCCAAGCTGCACAGCCCCATGCCTAGATCTTGTGTGGAGCATAGGCTGGTTCAGTGCTCTGTGTGTGTGACGGTGTGTGTTGCAGTATTCATCTTCACTGCATCTGCTCATAAAAGCAGAACTCTGCAGGTGTATTTCTCCCCCATGTATGTCCCCACAAACTTTGGGATGCCAATGACAAACCTATGCCAGTGCCAGTGCCTTTGGCACCTGCTCCTCCTCTGCAGCTTCTTCTTCACCCTTCACAGAGAGGATGTATTCTTCACCCTCTCTGCAACTGCTCAAAAAATCAGATCTCTGTATCTAGTAAAGCCTCTATCATTTAAACAAAGGCAACACCTGCAAGTGAATAAAGGAAATTTACAACTTCTGTTAAAATCTTGAAACGTATATTGCTTGTAAAATTGAAACCCTTTATACAATCTTTATTAAATTTATCAGGGATTATTTTTTTAGGTTTGGGGAACAAAATTTCCAAATTCTATCCAAATTGGATTAAAAACAAAGATGTTACAGCTGGAAATGTGTGTGCAAAGCATGATACAATTAAATTGCTTATAAAATCAGAATCTTTATCCAATATTTCTGAAACTTGGCAGAAATGATCCCTTACACGAGGGGTACAAAAAGACTAATTATCATCCAAATTGGATGGAAAACAAAGACCTTACACATGGAAATGGATGTGCAAACCATGGACATTTATTTGCCTATAATATAGGAACCCTTTATCCAATCTTCATGAAATTTGGCAGAGATGATTCTCTGGATGGGGGTACAATCTGTCCAATGTCTATGCAGATTGGATGAAAAATGAAGTTACAGGTAGAAAAGCATTTCTCATTGAAAACAATGAAAAACAAAAATGAATGTAAAAATGAAAACAAAAGATAATTACGAAAATAGAATTGAAAATGAAGGACATTTTAAAAATGAAAATGAAAAGAATACCGAAAAGAAAAGAAAAATTCTGTGCACGTCCCTATGGACCATTATAGAAGACTGGACAAATGTTAAGTGTTTCAATGACCTCCTTCATCTGAGCTACTGTCTTTCTCACTGTTTGGCTGCCAACTTGTTTTTAAGATAATTGTTAAGTGGAAGAGTTTCAACATAATGTCCAATTCAGCTGATTTGACTATTTATTATTTATTTTTATTATTATTATTATTATTATTATTATTATTATTGTACAAGAAATGTACCCTGTGCTGTGCTGAACAATAATTAACAGAGGCAGTCTCGCAGACTTACAATCTAGTATAGGCAAGGGAAAGGGGAGCATTGGAAGAGACAAGGGGTGCTTTCAAATGTGATGGCTCCCGCCACCACCATAGACTGCTGTGGGAAGTGGCAGGAGCCATCACTCCTGCCAGGAGTCATCTTGGTCACCAAACAAAGGTTGCTGTGACCCATCTTGGAGGGGGAGGGGAGATGCATGGGCATGCATCTGCTTGGCACTACCCCTGAGCTGCGTGGAACAGCCCACTCCCTCAGCTGACAGGCGGCCATGGCAGCCAACGATGCTCTCCAACTCTCCATGGTGCCCAGCCCCTGCCAGAGGCCCAGACCATGGTAGGCAAAGCAGCAGGTGGTGTTGGCACTTATCTGAGACTGATTGGGGATTTACTCAACTCACAGCCCAGGCTAAGTGCCAACACCGCCTGGGGAATGGCCCGCGATAACATCTGGCAGCAGTTTCTGACATTTTAATAATGAAAATGAAACAGTAACAAAAATGGTAGCTGACATTTCCACTAAGGTCATAGCATGGAAAAGTGGACTATCATCAGGTCTGAAAACACCCAGGGTTACATTTATGAAGTTGAGAAGTTTCAGGTATATGTGCTTAGTTTAGTAGATGGGATAAGGGGACCCTGAATGCTAGGATAGTAGAAAGAGCATCAGTGAACAATCTGTGGGGGTGAGACATTGGGTATTTTCAGACATGACGGGACCTGTATTGACCCCGGCACGGAAACACCCATTGATCCCCACCGGGATCAAAACGGCACATCCAACAGACATGCCGGCTGATCCCGGCGGGGAATCGGGGAGGGGGTGGGGCTGCGGGACTCAAAGTGTGGCCGCACAGCCCCACCCACCCCCATGCTCCCTAGGCCGCCCACCCTCCTGGGAGACGGGCGGGTGCCGCGACCAATGCGGCCGCAGTGCCCGCCTGCCCCCCAGGGGCATTGACCACAGCCCAGAATCCTGCCACTGATTCCGGGCCGTGGTCCAGGGACAAATGAGACGATCCCCCTGATCAAAGGGGGAATCACATTCAACACGCAAACGGAGATGGTCCGGGCAGGACCTCCATTTGCGTGTTCAATGTGATTCCCCTCCCCATGATTCATGGGGGTGAACATCGGGCAGGGAGCTTCCATTCGCCCCAACAGACATGACAAGACCACAATCACCATATGGGAATTCCCCGTGGTTGAGCGTGATCTCGTAACGTCTGAAAATACCAAATGCTAGGGAAAATCTAACACCATCTTCCTCATAAAAACCTCTCACCACCACGCTATTTCTGCCACACTTTTCTCTATAGCAGGGAAATTTATGAGTTGGTGTTAGTCATCAATAATCAAGATATATATTTCCTAGTGTTAGAAGTTACCAATTTTAAAGTGTTGATCTTCCCATGAACTATATCAGTCTGTAAACAGCATGTTAGAATGGATTTTCTTCCTACCTGAGCCTGATCCTCTCAACCGAACCTGCTTTTTTGCTAAGTAACTTCTGGTTTATTTTTCAGTAGTCAGTTATAATATTTTACATGTAAATTAATGTGAAAAGTCACACCACTGTTTACCCAACTTCTGGCTGGTTATGTGCTGCCTTCCATATATTAGCAATAAGCCTGAGGGAGCATAGAAATGATTTTTGTTTGTTTGTTACTCTAGATCAGTGCAGAGAAAGTTTCTTGTAATATATGCATGCCATGCTATCTCCTTGATAAAGCTGCAACTTACACCAGGCCTTTAGAATTACAGGACACATCTTTTTTTGGTTTTGTTGAGATGCAGTAATGTGCTCCTCTAAGAGTTGTTAGGACAAAACAAAACAACAACAAAAATCCCCACTTAACAGAAATAGAGCTCTTAAATGTTTTTATTTTTTTGTAATTATTTTTATTATTTTTATAAAGTATGAAAAAGCAGTCTTTGGTATAAAATCTTTGTAAGTAAGTGATTTACAATAGACACTGCCAAAGAGATTTTATTGCTTTAATTTCTTTTGCCACTTCTTGGAAAGTCAGAAAATAAAATTTCTTCCTTTCTGTTTTTTTGTTCTATACCATTTAATTATTATTATTTATTATTATTATTATTATTATTAGACATTTATAAAGCGCCAGTCGCATGACCTGGTGCTGTACAGAACATAGAATTAGACGCGGTCCCTGCCTGTGGCTTACAATCTAAGAGACAAAAACAAAGGGGGGGAGACGGGGAGGGGACAGTGGGAGAGACATGAGAAAAGACAAAGAAACATTCAGGCGGATGCGAAGTCTCAGGTGCGTGTGCTTGGCTTGGTTACAATGAAGTTGGTAGCAGCAGTCAGCAGAGGAGGGCTGACAGTAAGAGTAAGGGGAAAGGCTAGCGGGCATTGGGAAAGGCAGCATGGAAAAGGTGGGTCTTGAGGATGGATTTGAAGGA
>QEPC01006603.1:77407-102546 GCA_003113815.1 Sphenodon punctatus | reverse complement strand
GGGTTGCCGAGGGTGCGGGGGGGAAAACCTATGGGGTTACGGAGGGTGCGGGGAGAAAAGCCTATGGGGTACAGAGGGTGTGGGGGGGAGCCTATGGGTGTACGGAGGGTGGGGGGGAAATCCTTTGGGGATGGGGAAGGTCCAGGGAGGGGGAAGCCTATGGGGGTGGGGAGGGTGCAGGGGGAAAGGGAAGGGATATCTTACCTGCTGGGTCCGGCACGGTCCCCGTCGTCCCGGGCTGCAGGCGGGGGGGGGGACTTTAGGAGTTTTGTAAAAAAATTGCCCACATGTCCTGCTCTCCTCCGCAGAGGCAAGACATGCAGGCATTTAAAATAATTTTTTTAAAAACCCTCCCCTGCCTTGCCACTCCCCCCCTCTGAGCAGCAGATGGGGGGGAGCGGCAAGGAGCAGCTGTAGGGAATCGGCTGGGCTGGCAATGCGATCTTGGAGAGCTGAGGTCTCCAACAACACGCTGGCAGTGGCAGCCATGTTGAGCATGTGAGGCAGGGAGTAGCACGCATGCACGCTGGTCCCTGCCTCAGTCCCCCGACCCTAGGGATCTCGCCAGGACTGTTTCAGTAAACACCCTGGCGAGAGCTTTCCTTGCACCCATAGGGCTCAATGAAAAGGCTAGCCCCTCCCTCCACAGCATATCTTATATGTGCTGTGGACTGAGGAGCTCAGTGCCCAAATTGCTTTTTCCATAGAAAACGCGGTTGAGGCTTAGCCTTTTTGTCCCTTGCGGGACCCACTCTTCAGGAATGGATCCTGGAAGGGAGAACAACTGACAGCGCCGGAGCTTCTGACAACGCTGCAGCAGCCTCTGATTTTGCTTCAGAGGCTGCTCCGCCCGGGCTGGAGTAGCCTCTGAAGCAAAGTCAGAGGCTGCTGCCTGCAACACTGTCAAAGCTGAAGCAGCGGCCTGCGTTTTTTTTGTTTTGTTTTTTTAAACCAAGCAGCAGCGACTGGCCCTTGGCGGTGCTTGGGGGGGCTCTGCCCCAAACTTCCAGGGTGGCCAGCCGCCACTGCCTTCATGGCAGGGGTTTGACGCTGGGAGCACAGCATGGGCAAGAACGCTTGTCCACATGTTTTTGGTGCTCCAGGCAATACTCAGGCCATGCAGCCAGTGGGACAGCTCCCCAGCTGTGGTCATGTCAGATCATTGCTAGGGCTGAATCTCGGTACTTGGATTTTCCTTGGTTTTACTGAGTACAGGCCCATTCAGCCTCATTTTTCAAATTCCAAATGACTGAGGAATAGCCCCATTACTTGGAAAAACCACAGATGAGTGCAGGAAGTGTGGGGAGGGGAGGCAATGGACAGTGCAGCCAGGGAAGAGGAACGCATGGGCCAGGGAAGGGTGAGGGGTGTCAGGGAATAGAGCAGTGGGGGATAGGGAAGAGGGCAGCGGAGGAAAGGGAAGGGGGTGCCACTCACCTAAAAGTCATGTAGGAGAGGAGCACACCACTCTAGACTCTGCCTGCTTGTATTTTGAATGATGTTTCTGTGAGTATGCTCCTAAAGCTCTCTGGGAGCATGTTGGGAAATCTAGTCCAGCTTCCTCCCAGACAGCATTAGAACTAAAAGCTCCATTGGAGCTGTCTGGGAGCAAACTGGACTGACCCCCTTCCTGCCCTCAGCCCCTCTATATCCCAAGTATTCTCTGAGGTTCTGAGGATCAGCCTAACATTTGGGATCAGTCCATGGAAACTTGGAAATAGTCATGAATATTTTTCAATATTTGGAACAGCCGTAGTTGTTGCCCCAATCTGAACTGGGCTGTGTTGTCCAGGATTTTATGCCCCAGGGCGACTAAAGGAGCAGTCCCACAAGGCCAGCACCGTCTGTTTAACATTTGTCTTGTTGACAAGGCTAGGTCTGTGTAAAATAAACTACCGTAAAGAGGAAACTGTTGAAGAGACAGGTGAATCTGGTTCTCTTTAGGGGTGAAGCTGAGGCACTGATATGGGAGACGACTGCTTACATATAGAAAGGGATCATGTGGTAGTTAATCAAAGACTCTGAGCATTCACATGTTTAGTAATACCATGGGATATTATTATATTAAGAGGTACATATGAACAATCCCTGACTGGGACCTTTAGACCTTTGATTTCTACCACAAAACAAAGAATGTCCATGATAATAAAATTTTATGATAATGAATTATATATTATATAATATAAAAATGATAATAAGATTTAAAGGTTAAGTCACTAGAGGCTAGACATCTGCCATTCACGGTGTTTCTAAGGTTTTGCAGAATAGTGGCTTGAGGTAAGTGTTGGTAAATGTGCCTAGAGTGTGGCAGATTTAATTTAAACTTTCTCTGCTAGTTTTCAGGGTCCTGAACAGAATAGGTCCTGGCTATATTTGAGACCTGCTCCTGGAGACACACACTGATGACTATCTGCATTCTGAAACCACCTACTCTTTACAGAGGCCACCGTTGCACCTTAAGTCAGTGGGCCTTTGATGTGGCGGGCCCTCAGGTGGAACTCACTCACTCTAGGTGTCTGTCTCACTTCCTCCACCCTCACTTTTAAAAAGGACTTGAAGACATATATTTAATTATCTAGATGTTTTTAGGATCCATTGCTGGTTCTCCTTAATGTGTTTTCTCCTTTCTCTTTACCTTCTCTTTTCAAATTGTTCAAAAATATATTGAATATTGTTTTAACATATTTTTATATTGTGAAGCACTCCAAGTACCATTTGGTGGAGCATGCTATAAAAATAAAATTATTATTATTATAAATTAATCTATTGGTCCATACTAAGAATGCATTGGAGGGAGTTGAGATGATATTTGTATATGGGAAAGAAGTTGGGAGAAAATCATGGTCAGAGTGGGAAGCTCATCTTCTCTTGCTTTTCCTTACATTTATCCTTGTGATTATGAGGACACAGTGAGGAAGCTTGGCGCAAAACAAGAACAAAAGTGAAGTTTTACATAAAGAAACACCAACACTTCTCCTATCATCAAACATGTCTTTTAGGCATAATGTGGTGTATTAAGTTACATCAGTTTACAACTTTTGATAACAGACCTGAACTGCAAGCCTCAAACCACTTATTCTGGAGTAGTAAAAGTAAGTTGTTTGAGGACTGTGACTTTAAAAGAAAAGTAAATTCCAACTATTTAGCTCCAGAAGGTCTATTTAACTAGGACTGAACCGAATAGTACTTCCGGGTACTCAGACATAATTCCGAAGTTCTGAGTAATCAGTCTGGGTACTCAGAGGCATTTCACTACTCTTTCCAAAGCCCTGGAATTCAGATATCAAAGTCCAGGACATTGGAAAACCTCGGAACTTCAAAAACATCAGAACCTCCAGTGCTGGTGTCACCTGATCAGTATCCAATCTGGAATCTTTAAACTTTAGAGAAAGCAACTGTTTTGGGGCTATTTCCAATATTTTTACCAGTTTTATTGGGGTGAGGGGCCCCTGGCTTTTGGGACAATTCACAGATTGTAACTCGAGAGTGGCCTTCCTTTCATTGATGACCTCCACTTCCATGCTATATCCGTCAGGGAGATCACTATTAGCCGTGGCGGCAAGACCTTCAGACATAGCAACATGCACACTCTCATTAACAGTCTCACTTTTCTGGAGCGACTGCAAGAGAGATTTTGTACAGGATGGATCTAATGGGGTCCCCCCTGCACCATGGCTGAGGTTCCTACCTGGCCAGAAGAACCCACCGGGTGGGCCTAGGGTACTGTACATCTTCCCCCAGAGGCCTTGCAGAGTAAGAGTCCCTCAGAGTTCTTTCTTGTCCATCCTCCTGTTCAATGTATATATACAACCCCTGGGGGAGGTTGTGAGAGGATTTGAGGGAGTGCAGTGTCATAAATATGCTGATGACACCCAACTCTACCTCTCATTTTCATCAGACCCAGTCTCAGTACTTACCTGGTGTCTGGCAGCTGTGGGTGACTGGATAAGGGTAAGACATCTGAAGTTGAATCCCAACAAGACAGAGATGATGGTGGGTAGGGGTTTTGGTGACCTGGGTGTGATGGAGTCCCCTGTCACTGACAGGGTCCGTCTGCCATTGGTTTCCCAGGTCCATAGCCTGGGTGTGCTCCTCGACCCACAGCTTCACCTGGATCTCCAGGTGGCGGCTGTGGTGAGGAGTGCTTTCCAGCAATTACATCTTGTCCGGCAACTGTGGCCTTATGTAACAAGTTCTGACCTTGCCACCCTCATCCATATCTTCATTACCTCTAGGCTACATTATTGTAATGTGCACTGCATAGGGCTGCACAGGATGATGGTCTAAAGACTGAAGCTAGTGCAGAATGTGGCAGCCCACTTGCTTAGGGGAGTGGACCTACGAGAGCACATTACACCAGTGCTCCGGGCACTTCACTGGCTGCCTATAGTCTACCGGGACAGATTCAAGGTGCTAGTATTGACCTATAAAGCCTTATACGGACTGGGCCACACTTATCTATGAGACCGCCTCACTCCCTGGGTCTTGGAACGACCCCTATGGTCATCCGGGATGGTGGTTTTGGAAGTACCCGGATGTGCTGGGTGGCCACCGATTATCGAGTTTTTTCGGTGGTCACCCCTAGGCTGTGGAATGTCCACCCTATGGCAATCCAAGTGTCATTTCATTAGCCTCCTTCCGCCAGGGTTGTAAGACCTGGCTGTTCCGCCAGGCTTTTGGTGAGGGAGAGGTGTAGGGTGGGTTGGAGGGTGGGGTAGAGGGTTTGTGTTTTTGCTCTGCCAGGGTTTTTTAATTTTTATGGTTTTAACTGTTTTATTAATGTTTTTATGATGTTGTGAGCCACCCCAAGACGTGTAAGCAGGTTGAGGCAGCATAGAAATGTGATAAAATAAAAAAAGAAAAAGAAAAGGGTATTGGTACTGTGGCACTGGGAACTTGGACAAACCAGACACTGGTAACTTTAAAAGACACTACCCCCACCCACCCCGAATGTTCCCTGCAAGGCTACAATGTGCAAGCCAATCAAAACTTGCCAACCGGCCAAAACTTTCCTTCTGCCAAAACAGAACCATGACTCAACTTTCCCATCCCACACCCCCTCCTACCAAATATGGCACTAAGTCTGCTCCTGGGGTATCCTGGGGTCTGTGGATGAGCAGAAGAGCACAGGGTCCTCCTTGCCCTCCCAGCAGCAAACCAGACAGCAACAAACCAGACTCCCAGCATCAAACCCATAAGGAAACCAGACATTCACACACACACCCATCCCCCAGAGGCACCTTGTTGGTATGGCATTGATACTGTGGCACTGAACAGACCAGGCCAGGGGAAGTGGATCCAGGCAGAAAGATCGCTCTGGCTTCATGGTGCCAAAAGCAGCAGGCAGAGCAGTAGAAGTTACACTTAACTTACACTTTACAATTAGGCTCTGCTGCTGTCTGTCATGTGGCAGCCACAGCTTTGGTAAAACAACACACAAGCCGACCAAAAAAATAAATAAAAAGTGTGCAACTGCATGGATAAAGAAATCCCACCAAAAGCTAGGAGACAAATTATAACACCCACAAGAAGGAAACCAGACATTCAACACACACACACACACACACACACACACACACACACACACACCTGGGAACCCTCTTGTTTGATTTTTTTAAAAAACACTAAAGTCATGGCATTGGTACTGTGGCACAACTTGAATGGACATGGGATGGGAAGGGGAAGTGGAGCCAGGCAGAGAGATCCCTCTGTCTCATGGTGCTGGCAGCAGCAATGTGGCACACAATTAATTATTAATTATTATGATTTTATTATGATTTATTATTTATTATTATTGTTGTTGTTATTGTTGTTATTAATTATTTAGAGCATGGCTCTGTGGAAAAGAAATATAACACCCATCCTCCAGCATTGGCCCTGTGGACAGGTGGGTGAGGCCAAAGCCAAACCATGCCATGCCATGCCATGTCATGTGGGCACCTCTCCATCCCAAGCCAATTACTTACAGATTAGCAGTGTAGCACATAGCCAACTTTGCTGAAGAGAATGGAAAATGCCTGTGTGTGCAAACACTTATTTTTTGCCTTGCAATGCTACAACGTGCAAGCCAATCAAAACTTGCCATCCGGCTTGTCCAGCCAATCAAAACTTGCCATCTGCCTTACCATCACTCAACTTTCCCCTCCCACACCCCCTCCTACCAAATATGGCACTAAGTTTCATTTCTGGAAACTTCCAGAACCTAAATTCCCACCACACGTGTGCTGCGCAATGACTTTCAATGTTTTTTGAAGTTCCGCAAAGTTCCCAAAAGTCTGGCCTTGGTCCTCAGAACTTCAGTGCTCAGAAATTCTGAACCAAATAACGTCATCTTTGGCAATTCCTGAAGTTTCCTGAAGACTTCGTTTAAATATGTAGAAATTGGAGATATTGAGTTGTCGCTTGTTTATTATTATTATTATTATTATTATTATTATTATTATTATTAGTAGTAGTAGTAGTAGTAGTAGTAGTAGTAGTAGTAGTAGTATTAAAGGTCTGGTCAGGAAATACTTATTCTTTTTCTTATGAAAGCTAAATTTACTGGAAAAGATTTCATAGATTTTAAATGTATCAGGGAGCAGTGTGTGCAAACATAGCCATGCCCTCTCCTAGTTAGTCACTGATTACGTCCATCCAAAAAGTATATAATGACATTAGATGCAAAACAGAATGTTTTTATATCTCCAGGAAATAAAATATCAGCCACCCAAAACAAATAGCCCATCATTACAGTTCTATTTACCATTGAACAAAATTTTGCTCTTGCTGCTTTGGAACGGTCCCCTGGCATAAATGTATCTGCAAAATACATAAATCATATCCTCCATCAAGTAACCTAATGATGCTGAGGAGGTGGCATCATTAGGCTACTTGACAATACTTTGACTGACAAGGGATGAAAACTCTCTTACTAATTTTAACCGAGCTGAATAACAAGGGAAGTAAATAACACTAAATGAGGTACTAATTTATCCCTTTTACAGAAAATGTACTGGAATCCCAAAGACTTGGTCCTACCAGCATTCCAGTCAATGGGGTGTTTGCTGTTGAGTTTAGGGGGAGAGGAAAAGGCCATTAATGAGAATGAATCCCTTGCATTCAGTTTGCCATTCTTCCTGTGTACCACAGTAGGATGCATGTTGCTGTAAAACGTTGATTAAGGGACACACCATGCAACTTTGAGGTCAGGGAAAGTTAAGGTGGCTTTAAGTCACCAGGATACTCTGTTGTTTTCAGTGAGGAGGTGCTAGAGCAGAGGCACCTCAGATGACCCCTATAGAGTTTGAAGAAGATCAGGGTAGGAGCTGTTGATGAGAATGGAGACCCTGGAGTAGAGCTGATACATCTTGAATTCTTGTTTTTCTCGACGAGAATCAGGGTTTTCAGCTCATTCTTGAAATGAGAGTGAGCCAAGAATTGCTCTGATTTTCGCTGAGAAAAGTGATAATCTCGCCCTCCCCGGACACTTGTTTTTTTTTAAAAAAACTTGAATTCACCTGGCTGCTTCTTTCCATGTCTGGGCCTGCTCCAGGATTCCTTGCGACCCTCTCTGCGGGGACAGTCGAGGAGGTAAGTTTGCTCGGGAGGTGGCGGCCTCACAGCAAACAAAAAAAAAAACCCGCACTGTGCACCCACAAAATATCTGATGGGACATTTTTCACATTCACAGCCCTTTTCCAAAATGGCAAAGGCAGCGTCGGTACCATTTTGAAAATGGCAGCCAGTCTGCACATGCACTACTGGGGTCCCACACTTGCACAAAATTGCTGTCCTGTTCCAAAATGAAGTGGATACCATTTTGGAAAAGGGACATGCATATAGAGAATGGCCATGGTGGCCATTGTACACATATGCAGACCATTAAAAAAAAAAAATCCTCAAGATTTTTGCGAGATTTTGTACATGCTTTTTCAAGGAAGTGTTCAGGATCCTGCCCGAGGGAGGTACTTTAAAACTGATCAATAGGAGTGTGCACCAGGCCCCCATGTCATTTTTGTTTTTTGTTTTGTTATTCAAAAATGTTGTTTTCGTTATTATTAATGACAGTCATTTTCATTATCGTTGTTGTTATCAGTATCATTATTGGTATTGTTATTGTTATCAGTACTGTCTCAAATGAAGATTTTATTTTTGGTATCGGTATCATTATTGATTCCAGTGCGCAACTAATATCTATCTAAATCTAAGGGAGACAGGGGAAGGGAAAAGGAAAACTATGTATTATCTACTTAATTATCTATATAACTAATCTAATCTAATCTCTATGTCTATAATATATATCTATATCTAATCTATACTACCTATCTATATATAATCTACAGGGGGGAGAAGGGCAGGGAAAGGGAGAAGGTAAAATGTAGGGTATGAGGAAGGAAAGGTATTGATAATACAATGAGGGCTAAGGAGGATTTTTTGTGTGCAAGCACCACAGTTCTATATAAGCACCCTGAAACAAGCAGAGATCTCACAGAATGGAGAGAAAAAGTCTGAACCCTCTCAATATAAAGCATTGCAGTGACCTCCCCCAGAACCCACCTGATTGGTTGTGGGAGGCAGCAGGCATTGAGCAATCACAGAATGCCATGAGACTGCTGGGGTCTGCTTGTGCTGCTCATTGACGAGTGATACATCCATCAGATACTGCTGAGCTGCTCGCCCCTCCCAACACAGGCACAGTTCAAGAGTTCAACCCTGTTTAGGGCTCTGAGATATCTGTTCCCTCCTCCCTTTCACACATTTTCCCTTCAAAACCCAACTGCCACAGCACTAATAATAATGACAATTATAACAGCATTGTCGTTTTCGTTTTCAATATCGGTATTGTTATTCTTGATTCTC
Source organism: Sphenodon punctatus (assembly GCA_003113815.1). Lineage (NCBI taxonomy): Eukaryota > Metazoa > Chordata > Lepidosauria > Sphenodontia > Sphenodontidae > Sphenodon > Sphenodon punctatus. The sequence goes on along the minus strand of QEPC01006603.1, from coordinate 93,705 downwards.
ATTTTTGTTATCGTTATTCTTGGTTGTCATTTTGGTTATTGCAATAACAAAAACGAAAATGACAATTTTCATTATCGTTATTGTAATAACGGAAATGACATCCAATGATGAAGGGGGCTGCTGTTATCCCTGTATCAGGTTGGTACACCAACATCTTCCACGTGCAGGCAGCAAATGTGTATCTGTAATATTGCCTGGACACTCGGGGACTATCTTGATATGGGCAGATGTGTTGGGGAGGAGGCAGAAGTGACCACCCGCCATAGGAATTGGTGGTGTGCATGGCCTCCCGCAGCCTCTTTGAAGACATGTTCTGGAAACCCCAATATCGAGGTTTCCAGAACACATCTTGAAAGAAACTGAGGGAGGTCATACGCACCACCAATTTGTATGACGTGCAGCCACTTCCGGTGCATGCATGTAAACGTACCCCAGGTGACTTTTCCTAGTGATGTGTTGAACAACTCTTTTCCCTGGTCACTCGTCTAAAAGCGACATCAGTGTCGGGGGGGGGGGGGTGGAGGTGGATGTGAACCAGCCAAACAAAGCTGCTGGTTATCTGTGACAGGGGTCCAGTTAACAGCTGAAGTTGATTGAAGTAGGCATTAGCTTGTTATGGAAGACATCTCATTAAGAGATGGGGAAGTGCAACCCTGTGTATTTGACTGGTGAATTTGGTGTTACAGCACTTCCCAGGAAGCGGGGGTTCACTAGGGATGGATGAACAGAACAGAGTTCGGAAATTCGATTTGGTTCGGTTCGAAAATTGAGTTTGGTTCAGAAGTTCAGTCGACCGAACTGGTCGAGTTCGGTCCGAACTCCAAACTTCTGAACCACGTTAGCCCATACCTAGGGTTCACAGTACACCCTAAGTCTAATGCAGTTCCCATGACCTTCTTGTACCTTTCATCCCGATGGAGGAAAAAAACAGCACCTCTCCACCCATGGGCTTTGGCTGTCAGGTAGAGGGGAAGGTACCTTAGTTTATTTGCATTAATTGGGCTTGTACCGGAGCATGCCTCAGGCAGCCTTGCTGTGATGTTATGTGCTAGTATAACTGGACCCAGTTCTTTTATGAGTGGAGGCATCCCCTCCCCCACTTGAATATGAATTGGCAACTAAGAGTGCAGCCATTTAAACCCAACAATGTGTCATTATCTCCTTCCAGAATGTGGCGACAAATAAAATAAAGTACTTTTTTACTCAATGTACAACTAACTTATGGAATTTTTTGCCAGAGGATGTGGTCAAGTCCAGTTGTATAGATTGGTTTACAGAAGTATAGGATAAGTACTTAGAGAGTACATCCATTAACATCTATTAACCAAATAGGTTTACAGGATGTAACATCTTACTGTCGGGAGCTGGGAGTGAGCAACAGGTAATGGATTTCCCATTGTTATCTGACTGGGTACTTCTCCCAAGCAACTGAGATTGACCACTGTTGGAGACAGTGTGCTAGGCTCAACGGACCATCGGTTTAACTCAGTATGGCACTATTTATGTTCTTATGTTCTCATGAACAACAAACAAGATAAAATAAGGTTGGTGTTTTTTTGTTTTAATCGCATCAAATCTACAGTAATGAAGCTAAACACTGATGTATACAAGTTTTTAACTTTCCCATTTTCCATTGTACACCTTTCTTTCTGACTTGTGACTTCTGTGATACTTTCATCATTAGCTTTCTCCTGCCTCCTTGCTGTCACCTAGGGGGAAGAAGAAGGAAAGGAGAGGATGGAGTTACTCTCTGGTTTTGATTGTTTGTCAGAACATGGTCAGAGAAGGTAGCTATTCCACATGAATCCCTTCAAATAAACAACCATTCTGACTTTCCTGTCAACATCTATAATTGGTGATAATAATGTGTACAGTAAAGCAAGCACTTGGGAATAGGGCTTTTTTTATTTGTACCAAAGCAATGACAGATACATGAAAGTTTTCATGGAGAATGACTTGAGAGGGAAAAAATAAGCTTGAATCTGTAAGAGATGTGATTATTGCACATTAGCCATAAGCTGTGTCAAGAATATGAGCCCATAATGGAAACAAAAGAAGGTGAATTATTTGGCTTCTTATGCAAGTCCATTTAAGTGGAAATGCTATGGCATTAGACATTGCTATCTGCCAAATATTAATCTGGCCTATAAAAATGACTAGATCAGGATCTTATTTTCTTATAATGTTATTATCCTCTTTTACTATATTCATTTTCATAATATAGAGAATATTGATCTAACACATTCCACATAGTATGGGCTACACCAGGAGGAGGAGGAGGAGGTGGTGGTGGTGGTGGTGGTCTTCTTATTCTTATTCTTATTCTTATTCTTATTCTTATTCTTATTCTTATTCTTATTCTTATTCTTATTCTTATTCTTATTCTTATTCATTATTTTTCCTTTAATTTTTTTTAAAAATGAGTGAGTTCTTGATGCCCCTGCTGATAAGAAAAGTCTGCCATTTGTTACAGTTGTTCTGTGATCTGTATAATGGTCTTGATCCTAAGAGATAACCGGCATAATCCTCATTGATTCAGGTGTGCAAGGGGATACATGTTAATTGTTGCAATTAAATGGTTGTCAAATTTCCATTCACAGTGAGAGGCATCATTGTGCACTATAACCACAATCAGTGGGTTGTTGCTTCTAATGTGGGAGGACAGGATGCCACTGGGAGTAAATGGAATTGGGGCCAGGATGAAATGATGGGTTGGAGATCTCCAGCAGTGGCTGAAATGATTTGAAGTTTGGTGGAATGGCATGTAAGAGGCCAGAGGAATTGGTTGGAATGATGGGGGGCTGGGTGGAATGATGGGTATAAGGGCACCAGGAGAAGCTTTAATGATGGGAAGCTGGGTGGAATGATGATACAAGGAAACTGGGAGCAGCCAAAATGATGGAAGGCTGGGTGGAATGATGATACAAGGAGACTGGGAGCATCTGAAATGATGGGGAGCTGGGTGGAATGACATGTAAGAGGCAACCAGGAGTGGTTGAAATGATGGGAGGCTGGGTGGAATAATAGCTATGAAGCCACTTGGAGCAGCTGGAATGATGGGAATCTGGGAGTGTGGACCCAGCCCCCCTCTCCGTCTTTCCATTTCCTCTCCATGGCTTCATCACTTTTCTTCCATCCTGGCAAATGAATAAAGTCAAGAGAGAGACTGTATGGCATTAAGTGCATTGAGGAATTTTACATGAGTTGGACAGAATTCCTTTAGGCACATGACTGACAAAGGAAAAGCTCTGATGAGGAAGGAAGTGCAAGGGAAATGCTCTGATGAGGAACGGTCTGCACAGCAGTCTCACCTCCTTCCCCCACCTTCCTGTGAAATTGAGAAGGCTGCTCTTGGTGGGAGAAAAAAATCAACCTCTGCTGGTGAAAGTGACAAAGTTGGAGCTGAAAGGGAAACTCATTGGCTTCTCCAGTTGCCAAGTAAACTCCCCAGCAGGTAAAACTGACAAGAGTACTGCTCCCACTCAGACTAAATTATGTGGTGAAAGTGAAACAGCTTGGGACTGTAAGGGAAACTCTCCAAAAGGAAGTATCTTTGAAGCAACCTTTTGATGAGATTGTCAAAACTGGGGATGAAAAGAAAACTCACTGGGAAAAAGGATGGAGTCAGGAGGGAGACTGTATGTGGTTAAATGTACTGAGGAATTGTACTTGAGTCGGATAGAATTCGACACATAACTGAGAAAACTCCAAGCTGCAGGGGAAACACTCTAATGAAGAAGGATCTGCAAAGCAATACCCCCCTCCAGCCTTTCGTTCACTCTACTGGTGAATCTGACAGGGTTGTCAGTTTCACCAGCAGAGGTTTTTTCCCATGTGTGAGCAAAGTTTGGGCTGAAATGGAAACTCACTGGCTGTCTGCTTGGCTACCAATCAAACCCAGTGTGATATTGCACCCACAGGAGAAATTTAATCCATTCCCCTTTCAAAAACAGGGACATTCTTAAATTTAATTTTTAAAAAAAACAAAAAAACCCTTTGATTTAAGAGATGAGTTAAGGCTCATACAAATTCAGCCATTCTCTAGAAAGCAATAAAGCATGGAAATTGTAAGTTAAGGCTTTTTCTTTAACTTGCATGCCATGTAAGTAGTAAAGACATTGTACAGTCTCACATATTGTGATCACTTACAACATGGGGTTCATGTCCCTACACTTTGCTTTGGTCTTTCAGCCCCAATCCTGTTCCTCTGCACTGAAGCTGAATTGATCAGGGGGCAGCAAGCAGCCCCTTACCCCTTGCTTTACCTGTGTGCTTTCATTTGGGTTGGAAAGAACAGGAAGAATGTGGACAGCAGAGGCTACTGGTAGTTTGCATGATGCATCCAGATTATAATGATCAGGGTCAGACCCAAGTTGGGTAAATACTAGGGGTGGGAAGTTCAGTTCCCCCAGTATCCGATACTGCCGGTATTTTGCTGTACCTGCAGTATCGGATTAATCTGGTTATTGGGGGTACTGGTGCCGGTTCCCCGTGCTGGATTTGTTTACATTGTGGCAATTGAAATGAATGACCGCAATGTAAAAGAAAGAAAGAAAGAAAGATTTTTTTTCCCCTCCACCGTTCAGGCTGCACAGGTGGAAGGGGGGACACGCCCCACCCACCCTGCCCACCCTGTATTTTTAAATAACATTTTTTTAGTCAAAGTCCCTGCTGGTGCGGGCTCCGGGCTGCCGCCGTGCCGGCGATGGTGACCCGGAGCCCGCACCAATAGGTACTAGGGTGATCCCTGGGGTGGGGGTTGGTTTAAAAAAAACCTATCCCAGGGATCACCCTACCCCCCCACCCAGAGATCGCCTACTTTTTGTGCTCCGGGTGGCGGCAGTGGCAGCGGTTGCATGGCAGTCTGGCAGCTTCAGCGCTGGCTGGCTTCAGCACTTGACTAGGCCTTCCGGGGAACTTCCGGGTTTCCGCACTAGCAGGGACTTCGGCTAACAAATTTTTTAAAAAAAATCCAGGCTGGGCAGGGTGGGGTGGGTTGACCCCCCCTTCCACCCATGCAGCCTGGATGGGGGAGGGAAAGTGTTTTTGGTTTTTTTCAGTTCCCCATTGAAATCAATGGAAAAATATCGGTACCGGTATACCGGTTCTAATCCGGTAAACTGGGTTTTTGGGAACCGGTATCCGGTAAAACCGGTATCCGTTTTTTTGGGTGAAGTCCCAACCCTAGTAAATACTGGGTTTAGAAAGATTAGGGAGGCAGGACTAACCTTGCTGTTTTCTGCCTTGTTGATGTCCCTAGTCTGTAAAATTGAGGCTAGCTTGTGGTTGGGTAATATTTGAGCAGTACTCCTCCACAAAGATGTGTTGAGGTAGTACAGACAGCACTGATAATAACATTTGAAAGTGTCTTGGAGCAAGAAGGCAGGTGCAGGTTTTTGAAATGCAGATTTACAAGGTTTTCTACACTGTTGTAGTACAAACAGTATGTTCTAGTAAAAAAAAAACATTGTTAAATAGAGATGTGTCCTTAACAGAGCATCAGGCCAAGAGGCTTCAGGGGGCAAAGGAGAAGGGGTTTAGGAGTGCCTGAAATAGGCTGTACCCACAATTATTTCTCAGGACTGACCACCCACTCACTTACCTTTAGTCATATTGGAAAATCAGATCTTCTGGAGTGAGAGTTTGCTGAATTTTACAATGGTACTATAAAAATGTGTAAACATTCCAAAATAAACAGCTGTACAGAGTAAAAGGATGATTTTTGTGAATACTGAGTAAGGGGGATTATGGAACAGAAGGGGAAGTATGGAACGGAAGGGGGATATGGAACAGAATGGAGTATGGAACGGAGTACTCAGTATTGAACAGGAGTATGGAACAGAGCAGAGCGAGTGCAGAAGAAGGGAAATCTTACTGTAAGTAGCAGAATTACCATCAGGTCTCCCCATGGTAGGGGTGTGCACCAGGCCCCCATGTCGTTTTCATTTTTGTTATTGTTTTTGCTATTGTTTTTGTTATTGTTTTTGTTATCGGTATCAGTATCGTTTTTGTTATCATATCAGTATTCATTATTGTTATTGATATCGTTATTGATATCGGTACCATTTCAAATAAAGATTTTATTTTTGGTATCGGTATCATTTTTTATTCATGTGCCCTCTCCTCTTACACCCTTTCTCTTGGCAAACTCACTGCCTCCCACAGCTTTCAATCTCATCTCTACGCCGATGATACTCAGCTCTACCTCTCTACCCCTTCTCTTTTCCTAGCTGTCCACTCACGCCTCATCAACTGTCTTGCTGACATCTCTGCCTGGATGTCCCAACACCAGCTCAAACTCAAAATGGCCAAGACTGAACTCTTTATTTTCCCTCCCTCCTCTTCCTCTCCTGCTTCCCTGTCCATCCGCATCGATGGAGTCACCATCCATCCTGTTCCCCAAGCCCATAGCTTGGGCTTCATCTTTGACACTCATCTTTCCTTTAAGCCTTACATTGACTCTGTTTCATCTTTGACACTCATCTTTCCTTTAAGCCTTACATTGACTCTGTTGCCAAGTCCTGCCACTTCACCCTCCATAACATCGCTTGGATCTGCCCCTTTCTCTCTATCTCCTCTGCCAAAATCCTTGTTCATGGCATGGTCATTTCTTGCCTCAACTACTGCAACCTTCTCCTCGCTGGCCTCCCTCACTCTCACCTGTCCCCCTTTATCGCCATCCAAAACTCCGCTGCCAAGGTCATCCACACAGCCCGTCGCTTTGACCATGTTCAGCCTCTTCTCTCCTCTCTCCACTCTCTTCACCCCCATGCCTGGAACTCCCTCCCTACACAGATCCACCTCACCTCCTCCCTCCGCACCTTCAAATCCCTCATCAAGACCCACTTCTTCCGTGCTGCCTTTCCCAATGCCTGCTAGTTGCTTTCCCCCAATTACTTATGGTCTGCCCTCAGTTGCAGACTCCTGCCTAACTGTAACCAAGCCAAGCACATGCACCTGAGACTTTACAGCTGCTTGCATGTTTGTTTTCTTCTCCCTTGTCTTCCCTTTGTCCCCTCTCATTTATTTATTTATTTATTTATCTATTTATTCAATGTATGTTCCGCCCCTCCTGCAAACAGCTCGGGGCGGCTAACAAATTCAGCATAAAACAATCTTAAAACGAATATATTAAAACAATCCATAAAAACACTACAATAAAACAGGATGGGATAATAATAAATAAATTAGGGTGGGGGAAGATAAAACACCCCCCCAGTGGAGGGATGGCAACCTGCACCTCCCACAGGTACCTAGGTCCCCTAGGGGCATGAGTCATCCAACCCCATAGACCATACCATCCATGCCCAAGACCCACCCCTATAGCCACCCCTCCCCCCATCCACTACACTCTGGCCCCCCCAGACCTGCCTGTTTTCCCAGAGGCCCTTTCCCCCCTCACCTCCCCCCACATATACTCCCCAATTTTCCTGCTGGCAGGAACTGGAATAAGGGATGGAATAGAACATCCCCCCCACCCGACTTTCTTCTCTCACAAGGAGCGGGCTTCCTCCCTACCACCCCCAACAACCCTCCCCATGCACCCCCTGCTGCCACCAGGGGCTGGCGCTAGGAACCCCCCACCCTCTAACCACCCCTCCTACACCCCCCACCCCTCTTCCCTAGCCCAAACGTACAGAACCCCTACCCACCAAAACCCCTCGAGTCCCCTGTGACCCCAAAGTGCCCCCAAGTGCTGCGCCCTTTGGCCCTTTGGCCCTTTGGCACCTCCGCTGGCAGCTGGGCTAAATAGCTCCAGCTGCTTCTGGGTAGGGGATGGGCCAGGCCAGCCCACACGACCAGCCTCTATGCTTCTCCCTGCCCCGCAAGCTCACAGTACTATTCTCCCCCCCCGCAGGTCTCCGGGGGAGCAAATGGAGCAGTGGGACATCCAGGCAGCAACAGCAGCAACAGCGGGTCCCCGTCAGCAGCCACAGGATGGTCCAAGGCACTGCAGATAGGTGGGATCCCCTGGCGCCACCACTGGCAGCTGAGCTAAGTAGCCCCAGCTGCTTCTGGGTAGGGGAGGGGCCAGGCCAGCCCACACAACTGGCCTCTGTGCTTCTCCCCGCCCCCCAAGTTCACAGTACTTTCCTCCCCCCCACAGGTCTCCGGGGGAGTGAATGGAGCAGCAGGACAGCCAGACAGCAACAGCAGCAACAGCAGGTCCCCATCAGAAGCCACAGGATGGTTCAAGGCACTGCAGGTAGGTGGAATCCTTGTCACCCCCTCCTTGTCTTTTTAGATTGTAAGCCATAGTTAGGGACCACATATTTATCTTTCTTCTGTAAAGCACCAGGTACACGGCTTGTGCTATACAAATGTTTATAATAATAATAATAATAATAATAATAATAATAATATAGTGGCTGTGACAGGGCCCCTTGCTGTGCCCGCTGCCATTTGGAGGAATGGGGCAGGACACAGGAGCGGACAGAGTCACCACCATCTCCCCCAGCCATGGTTGCTAGCCAGCCCTGCCTGGGTTGGTGTGAAAAGCACAGTGAGTGATTAGTCCCACACCCAGAAGAGGGGCGGGGCTCCAATCTGCTGCAAGCTCCTGACTCAGTTCTAGGCAGGAGCACAGAAGGAGCAGCAAGGTGGCGTCAAAGCTCCCAGGCTTCAAGCACACGGAGGCCGTGGGAAACTGGAGAGAGCCATCCTTGAGAGGCCCAGAAAAAAGGGGGGGTCAGTTTACACCCACCCACACACACCAGTGAGTGATAGCCCACAATAAGAAGGGGGTGGCTGGTGCGGCGATGAGGCCCCAGAGGGGCAGCCAGGTGGTGGTCCAACTGCCACAGGCAGGATCCGAGGCACCTCCGGTGCTGGGACTGTCAGCGTTGTCGGGTCCACAGATCATCTGTAGACTCAGAGGGGGGGAATGCTTCATGGTCCCACCAGAAGGTGACAACCAGAAGGTGGCTGGGTTGGGCCCCCTGGCAAAAGCAGGAGACAGGGCTGTGATGGCCCTGTCTCTGCAAGGGAGACTTGTTGGATGACATGGCAGCTGCAGGCAGGGGCCAGGCCAACACTGGCCAGTGCCACACCCCCAGCGGGCTCCATAGCTCCCCTTAACAGGTGCCCCCATGGGGCAGCCTCTGCCCCCTCTCCCTTACTCTGGGGGGGTTCAGGGTCATCCCTCCCTCCAGGTACATCAAGGACCTGCAAGCACTGAGGCACCAGAGGGTGGACCCTCCATAAGTCACCCCACCCTCACAGAAGCCCCTCGCCAGGTGGTGCCAACCACAACCTCATGGGGATGTACAGGGGCGGGCACAACCAGCACCACTCCCCCTGCATGCCCCTCTGCCCCAGACTCCACAGATGGCTCGCCTCACCCCTTGGCAGCCCAGGTACCACCCCCACAGCTGGTGCCATCACCTCCAATTGGGGGAGGGGTCATGAATTGGCCCCGTCAGCCAACCTGGGGGCCGAGGCTGGATGGGGGGAAACCCTCCCCCCAGTCTCCCTAAACAACAGGTATGAGCAGCCATGTTGGGAACAAGCAGGGCCCAGGGAGTCCAGGGCAGGAGGACATTGAGCTGTGACAGAGGGTTGAGGCACTGAAGCAAGCAATCCAAGTGATGGTGGGGTAGCAGACCTACTATGAACCACCCCAGCAGCTGGCAGCAGTGGTCGAAGCACCAGGTATAACTGGGGTGGGCACCCCCAAAGAAGTGGGTCAGGGGGTGGCAGTGGGGACCCTCCAATCCAGGGTAGTCGGGGCCTTGGGTGACTGGTACAATGATGTGCTGCCTCAAGGGGCGGCACAAACACAGGCTCCAGGGATTGGGTTCTATACCTCGGCTAATGCAGCAAGCATGGGAGGGGCAGTACAAATGGCAAATACCACCGGTGCCACCACCCAGTTGCTGTGGTGGAACGGGACCTGGGTACCGGTGGTCTGCCCCCTGCTTTTGGCACAAGTGATAGCAGCCACCCCGAGTCCCCAGGCCCCACTGGCGACAGGCCCTTCAGGTGTGGTCTCTAGTCACACACACACACACCATTGTTACAGGACCACCCTCAGTTGATGATTCCCCCATCAAGAGTATGGTACTCTGACGTGTCGGTACCCATAAGGGCCCATCTCGTCCTGGCAACCCAGGAGTGAATATGGAGGGGGAAATTCATTGACTTATTCACCCTCCTGTTCAGTGACCCAATACTCAACCCAGCCAAACAGGATAATAGGAAGGACAAGGAGCGCTTCAAGCACCCCAAGGCTGGCAGGAACTGGAATAACTGGATTGCCGCCTATGTAATTTACCAGGATGTCACGATCCAGACCTTCCCCACCAGAGCAGCTGATGTCCTCAAATATGCAGGCCTACAAGTCAGCCTCCCCCTGGCATGGCTATGGTATGACAAAGCCTACCGCCACCGGGTGGTATTCACCCCAGGATTCAGATGGGATACCCATGCCCTCAACCTCTGGCTGGACTGCATGATAGATGTGGCTAACGCCCCAAGGTCAGACAGCGGACACCTCTTGGAAAAAGGGGGTGTAGCTCTCACCAATGATCCTTTATGTGGCAAAGCGAGGAGGGCTGTGGGCAGCAGAGACACCCCGTGCTGGAAGCATGCACGCATGGGAAAGTGCTCCCACATGATGTACAAATTCTGACACTCCTGCCCTACTTGTGGAGGTTTCCATGCCGTGGCAGCCTGCCCAAAAGCCAAGCTGTGGACCAAGGTAAGGTACTCCAGAGGGGGCCCAGGTAATAATAACCAAGGGGGCGGAGGCCAGGTGGCCTCTGCAAAAGGTCCCAACCCCAGTTAGTGTGGAGCAAATGGAGTTGCCCCTCCAGACCCACCCCGAACCGGGTGAGGTCCGCTACATAGTAGAAGGTTTTCAGGAGGGGTTTAGGATACCATCAGGGGATGTGGGTCACCACTGTATAGATCCTAACCTAAAATCTGTTCGGGGACTTGAGCACATAGTCCAAGCGAAGTTGGGGAAAGAAAGAGTGGAGGGCCGAGTATCCAGCCTGTTCCCAGCCCTGTTAATCCCAGCCCCTTTTGGTTAAGAGTGGCAGCCATTTTCATTTAGTTGGACATGGGGAAACTGATCCCAGTTCCCTAAATTAGGAGAATTCTCACAACCAGAAAACTTGCTATTTGCTTCAGCCCTAATATTCACTTTGAGGTGGGAGCTCAAGCCAGATGTAAGTGGAGAGAAAATTCAACCAATCCTAAACACAAAAGAACCCTTCTTGCTGTCTTTAACATTCTCCAGGCAGGGAGGTTACACATTTATTGGACCAACTTCTGTTAGCTCATGTTTGCAACATTTTGAACTTCATAGATAACAGACCAATACCATCCTGCTAATTTCAAATAGGTCATCAAGAAGTCAATCGAATTCCAATGCTTGTTCTGTTCACCACACTTCTTCTCCATTTTAATCAGTTATATTTAGCTGCTGTAGGTTCTATATGCCATCACCAATCCCCTGAGTAATTTAGCTTCCTTACACAAAATAATTTAGTACGATGATATATCTTGTTACTAATGTTTGATACCTATAATGAGACAGGCCATCTTTACCTTGTTAAATAGCAAGCCAAGCTTCAAAAGGCGAACACTTTCCTTTGATCTTTTAGCTGAAGTTAGTAAACTTGAAGGGTCTTTTTTGTTCATATATTGGCGAGTAACCTGAACTGAATTTCATGTCTACTGGAATCTACATTGAACTGATTCAATTATGCTAATATTTGTACGTCACTTTGAAGTTATAATGCATCTGTATAAGTGAATTAAAGCAGGTGCCTGGGAACAACAGATTATAGTAGGACCTTGCTTGCAACCTGCTCTATTTAACGGTATCCAATTTTTTAAAAAATAAAAAAATATGAATGGATCTTGGACTTTCCACCAGTCAGTCTGAAATTTTCAGTGTTTCCTACAAAAATGGTGGGTGCATTTGTGTATATGATGATGAAATTTGGATTAAAAATTACTATAGACAATTGTGAGTAAAAGTGAGTAAAATTACACTTTTCACATTGTAGCACTATTTTTCTCAACAGTTCTTCAGCTCCAAAGAGTTTGAGAAGAAAAAAATCTACTTTGATTTGATAACTATACATAGGTATTTAGCTATCTATGTTTGAAAATACATATGCAATATTTGTTTGTTTGTTTTTTTCTTTCTCACTAAAGTCCTGATGCTGCAATTGATGCCACATTGGTAATCTCTTTTTTTGCAGAGACCTACTGAAGCCAAGGATCCTTCCCCTGAAGAATCAAGTCATAAGCCTCCAAAATATCCAAATACAGGAGACTGCATGGCACAGACACATGTACATTTTGTGGTCTAATGAATTATTCCAAACAGACCAGGGCCATTATCCCAAGTTCATATTTAATGTTTTGGAAAAGGGGCTGAGAGTATACTCATGAAATTTACAAACAACTCAAAACTGAGAAGGTTTTCAAACATTTTAGAGAATAGGGCAAGGAGATCTGGACTTGAAGAAGTAAAATAGGATTTAGCAAAACCAATTAACACAAATTATTGCACATAGGAAGATAAAAACAAATGCACAAGTATAAAATGTTGGGTGAGAGTACTGGCTAAGCCACAGTAGTGTACAAAAGAATCTTGGGGTTATAGTAGTTCACAAACTAGAGCTAAAACAAATAGTAAATATATTATCCATGGTTAATATCCTCCATTCTAGATAGTTTGGCAGTTATTCATTCATTTACCAGTTACCACAGGGGTGCTCAACTTGATTTGTCCTGAGGGCTGGAAAATTTGGTTCGGACCCAACCCTGGTCTGCATGTGGCCTAGCCCCTAATTTGCATAACCTTGCCCAGAATTTACACGTCTCTAATTTGCATAGTTCTGTCCCTAATTTCCATGACTTGTGTGAATGTAAACACGCACGCAAATTAGGTCCAATTTCAAGCCTGCCATACATCAGAGGCTACACTGGGAAGGAGCATCAGAGGTCCTACAAGGCTCTACAAATCAAATCAATTTTCAGTAACAATAAAATGTATCCCCTCCCCAAACATGAAAATGCAGAGTGCACGGGGGGAAACCAAACCACATGGAAAGGAAAGCCCACCTTACACGCATTCCCACTCATCCCCCCACTCATCCCCACAAAAAGAGCAACCGGGGGAAATGGTGGTTTCTCCGTGGGTGTGGATGAGTGGGGGGTGAGTGGGGATGCATGTACACACCCCTCCCACACACTAGCGTGCCCACAGAACCCCCACCCCACCCGGCAGAGCTGTGTAAAAATAGTCTGTGAGGAGTCACTCGAAGAAGAACAGAAGGTTCCTGCCTTGTAAACAAGGTTCTTCGAGGTGGCTCAGAACATGTCCACAATACCCCACCCTTCCAGACCCACATGGAATTTTCTTATGTTCCTAGAAAGGGTTGGAAGGAACTATCATTGTGAGGGGGAGAGTGCTTTTTATACTAGAGGAGTTCCCTTGAGAACATTACGGTGTCTATTATTTGAATATGGTGAGCATGCCATGCACAACCCAGTTGTGAGAATGTTTGGCCCATCTCACAGAACCTTCTTTACAAAGCAACAAGCTTATGATCACTCACATGAGGAGGAGTTTGCTTACAAACAGCTTTATCGCCCAGTCCCATTAGCTGCTGCTGCAGGCCTGCAGCACTACTGGGAGGCAGAGGCAGGTGAGGGATGGGTCTGCGCAGGCAGTGGGATTGGCAGCAATGGGAACTTGGATCCAAGCAGGAGGGAGGGACCAAGGCAGTGCCAGCTTCCTGCTAGGAAGAATGGTTATGCGCCAATGGGGAGGCAGAGAGCTCTGCGGGCCGCACACAATTAACAGAGACCGATTTCAAAGCGGGTCTCAAAATATGTATGGCAGGCCATATGTTGTACAAGCCCGAGTTACCACAACAGTTAACCAACAAACAGATAATACTGCAACAGTTAACCTGTTTAGTGTATTAACATTATTGAATAACCAAATGTTACCATTGCTAGTCACAAATCAGATCCAGGGGTTCAGGGGAGTAAACGGTAAAAAGGAATTATGAACAATATATGTGCACTGCAGTATTATGCAGGAAATTAGTAAAATGGTTAACTGCTGAACAATAAACTTATATCATTCGGTAACCTGTCTTTGTTGGATCACATAGTACTTTAGTTTGTTTTATTATTAGGCTTCCCCTTGTGAAAGCAGGGGAGGGGGTAGAGTGGGGTTCTAACTGGTGAGAGCAGTGGGATACCCTCTCTAGGAATGGGCTCCCCTGTGGGGGGGGGGAGTAGGGATTATTATTTATATTATTATAATTTCTATTATTTTTATACCATCACCCCTACCCCAATGGCAGGCTCGGGTGGTTTACATAAAATATAACATATAAAATACATATTAAAAATCACATTTAAAATCCCCAGTTAAAAAGTCCAACCACCCACATACCCTTACAAACAAAAAACTGGAACAAAACCTAGAACCCTACCCACTACCCATCCCCCTCACCAAACGTCCAGCAAAACAACCAGGTCTTACATCTTTTGTGAAAGAAGGGGAGATTTGGTGAGAAATGAATCTCCACTGGGAGGGAATTCCATAGCTGTAGCGTAGTCACCAACAACACCTGCTTGAATATGGCCACCCGAGAAATACAGGGGGTGGGGGGGACATTCCCAGCTGACCGGAGAGGCCGATCCAGGACATGAGGGGTGATGTGATCCCACAGGTAATCATGACCCAGGCTATTTAAAGCTTTAACCAACACCTTGAATCAGACCCAGAAGATTATAGGCAGTCAGTGCAGAGATCGGAGCACTGGTGTGATGTGCTCCCAGCTACCCATCGCCATCAGGGGATGGACCACCAAATTCTGCACCAGCTGCAGTCTCTGAGTCATCACCAGGGGTGCCTCCATCTCACCACACCGACCTGACCATAGGGGGGCTGGGCTGGTTAAGATGGTCCACCCCCGGAGATGTATGGAACTGGAGGTATTCCAGAATGCTCTGGGGGAGATACCTGCTGACCATGACAGTCACTCCATCGATGACCTCATGGACGACAAAGTTAGGGTTCCAAACCCATTCAGACAGGGGGTGGGGGACAGAGGGAACCCAGTTTTCCCTCCCCACTCCCCCCTCCTTGCTGTGTGGGTGGAAGGGGCACTGGGGATGACCACCCCGACCCTGCTCAGTCTGGGAATTTTTTTTACACCCCCCCCACCCCAGGGATCGACCTACCTGATGGGGATCTGACTCTGGGTCCAGTGGCAGCAGCAGCAACAGTGGCAGTGGGTCCGGCAGCAGCACTCTGGAGGACTTCAGGCCTCTACTAGGCCTTCTGGGTCACCTGGAAGGCCTAGCAGAGGCCTGAAGCACTCCAGAGCTCCATCGCTCTGCCACCGCTGGACCTTCCACTGCTGCTACTGCCACCGTCAGACCTGGGGCTGGAGCCCCGCTACCACCAGGTAGGTCTGACTCTGGGTCTGGCAGTGGTAGCGGTGGCAGGTCTGGCTCCAACAGTGCTCTGGAGTGCCGTGACCACTGAACCTGCCACCGCTGTTGCCATCGCTTCTGCCTTCATACCCAGGACCAGAGCCCCAGAACCACCAGGTAGGTTGATCCCTGAGGTGGGGGGGTTTAAAAAAATTACGAGACTGGGAAAGGGGGAGGGGGAGGTGAGTCCCGGTGCCCCTTCCACCCACGCAGCCTGGAGGGGGAGCGAAAACTGGGTCCCTCCCGAACCCATTTGGGCTGAACAGTTCGAACCTGAATGGTTTCAGCGGGGCTGAACCCCGCACAGGACAAACATGAAACCCCCCAGTGTTCGCTAGGCATGGGCGAACAGATCGTGGTTTGTGTTCGGCCGTTCGGTTCGGCCGCGATCGGTTCGTGTGTTCGCGTTCGGCCGTTCGGTTAGGCCGCGTTCAGTTCATGTGTTCATGTTCGGTCGTTCGGTCGTACCTCGCGTTCGTGTTCGCCCGTTCGGTTCGGCCGTTCGTGTGTCAGCCGTTCGTGTTCGGTTGGTCGGGCAGGTCGTACGTTCGTGTTCGGCCATTCGGTTCGTTCGCCATCGGGTTGTGCGTTCGTGTTCGGTCGTTCGGTGTTCGGGTGGTTCGCGCGTTCGCGTTCGGCCTTTCGGCCCAAAAAAACCAATGTTTTTTAATATATAATTTTTTTAAAAAATTTTATTGAATTTTTTTATCAAATATTTATATCTCTATATCTACACTAATAACTAACTAACTACCTAACTAATAAATGTATTCTAAATGCTATGAATAACTCCAACAAACCCTAAAGCTGAATCACAG
>QEPC01006603.1:43878-64279 GCA_003113815.1 Sphenodon punctatus | reverse complement strand
TTTTGTACTGAAATGAAACTTAAACCTTAAACTGAAACCTTGTGTTGTTTTTTATTTCCCTCCCCCCATATAGATAGATAGATAGATAGATAGATAGATAGATAGTAGACAGTTGTAGGAATTAGCTTAGTGACAGAGATAGCGTTAGTGATTTAATGTTAGTGTTTGTAGGAGTAGGCCTGTGTACTTACTAGATAATCCATTTAGTTCATAGCATTTAGAATAGTTAATAGCAGTTAGATTTAGTGTAGATAGATAGATGTAATATTAGATCAGAGGTTGCGGGGAGCCAGGGACGCTGAACAATAGACTCTAATTAGGACACTTACCTGACAGCTGAGCCGGGGAGTGGAGCAGGGGCGGAGCCTGAGCCCTGAAAAGGAATAAAAGTTCCAGTGAGCCCATGGCAGCGCCGAGGTTGCGGGGAGCCAGGGACGCCAAACAATAGACTCTAATTAGGACACTTACCTGACAGCTGAGCCGGGGAGTGGAGCAGGGCCAGAGCCTGAGCCCTGAAAAGGAATAAAAGTCCCAGTGAGCCCACGGCAGTGCCGGGGCACGCACCAGGGCAGCGTGCCTAAGGGTTGCACGCACAAGGGCGCGCCCTTGTGCACGCGGCCTGAGGCGCGGCAGCCCTCTGCATGGTGTCGATCCAATTATGTCTAGAAAGCGGCTGCGACCAGGACTCCAGCAACCTAACAACATGCCGTCCCCTAAACAGAAGAAATTAGATTTTTTCTTTGCCAGTAAATGCAGGGACGAAGAGGCCGAGGAAGAGGGCCTTTTGTATCACTCATTAGAAGGCCCATTGCCATCATGTTTCGGCCAGGAGGACCTGGAAGTTGGTGTTGATGTGGGCTCTGGGTTTGTTTCTCCTCCCCCAGTGCCCTATAGCACTGGGGGGAGTTGGCTAGCCCCTTCCACGGGTCAAGCGGTGTCTTTTGAGATCCATACTCTCCTGTACAAGTTGTTGGGGGATCAATGTTCTTTGATTTCGGACTTGGCAAAGAAACTTTTTGACAAACTCGATGAGATTGGGTCTAGTTTGGTTTCTCTGGGGAAAAATTTGAAAGCTCTGACGGAGTATTTTGGATCCATACAAGGGACTGTAGAAGCTCCTGTAACTGAGGGGGGAGACCAGAGGGTAAGGGGTTTCTGTCCAGTGAGTGATGGTAGGGCTCAGGGCTCTGGGAAAAGAGGGCAGAGGTCATGGGTACCTAATCCAGTGCCAACACGGATTAACCCCAATGCCATTTCATTTGTTGTTTATCCCTTACCTAATGACTTTCTGCCTAGCTGGCATGCAAGACAAGCTGTCCATTACCATCTCTCTGCAATATTGGCGCATCATTTCTCCTTTCGACTAATAAGGGAATTGCGCATCTTGCCAGCCCCAGGACATATGCAAAGACTTGTGATATTCTTCTCCTCCCCCCAGATAAGGGATTATCTCTTATCTAAAGTAGAGTTATTTGCCTCTTGGGGAGTTATATTGGGGGAAGTTCGTGTGAATCCGGTGGTTCACCCTTTATGGGAGACTACTAGAGCAAGAACTTTGGGGGGGGGGGAAGTGTCACAGACTAGTTCATATGACCTCCTTTTAGGGAGATCCCAGATTTGGGGTCTAATAATGTGCCTAGTACTCTCATAAATACTAGGTTGAACCAGATAGCTATGTCCCCAGAGCAGACCCCACTCTCTGCCCAAGCTGTACCCCTGTTTGCGTCTGAGCCATTGGCTAGCTCACAGATTAGTCCCCAAGTAGTTGCCCAGCCCCTCTCGGAGGAGGCGGCGCCCATGGATTTTGCCACCTCAGTTTTTTCTGATTTGGCCAAGTTGGGTAATTTGGGCAATTTAGGAACTTTTAGCTCCAATGAGACAAGTCAGGTAGTGGTCTCTGCCCCTGTTTGTTCCATACCGCTGGTGTTAGGGGAGAATGAAGGGATAGGGCACCAGGTGCCCACCCCGGAGGTCAGTAATATCTAAGTTGGGGCTCAACCCGGCTTGATTTTGTCAGAAACCTGACATGGGCGGTACCACAGATCTGACCCTTTACGACTTTGCTCCTGGAATGTTGCTGGATGGGCTAGGTTAGTCGAGATCCCTGAGGTCATAGCTTTTTAAAATGCATTTCATATTATTGCTACTCAGGAAACCTGGGCTATGGCACAGCCCTTTTTCGGTTCTTACAAGGTATATCATGTACCTGCTATTAGACATGCCACCAAGGGTCGCCCTAGTGGAGGTCTCAGTTGTTTTATCTCCCATTCGCTTCAGAAGGATATAGTGGCAGTTTTTCCTAGATCGTCCCACCTGTTGCTATTAGTATTTAAACTAAGAGGATTGTTTTTTATCTTGGGCATAGTCTACATTCCCCCCACTAATGCCAGATATTATAATAGCGAACACTGGGTTCAACTCAGGGAGGGATTGGAAGAAACTGCCCTTCTTTTTCCGTCTGCTAAGATCATCCTAGTGGGGGATTTTAATGCTCGTCTTGGTGCCACCGATGAGGCTATGGTCCCATATGGTTGTAGTCACCAGGGCATTAATCCCCTGGGTCCTAGGTTTTCCAAAGACACGACTATTAATACTTCGGGTTTAGCCCTCTCCAAGTTGTTGGGGGAGGCTTCCCTGTATATCTTAAACGGAACTGGGTTTAGTGATTATCCCGGGGAATTTACATATCTTGGCCCCACGGGAGCTAGTGTGGGGGATTACATAGCTGTCTCCCCGGATGTGATCCCATTGATTGGGCATTTCTCAGTAGGTAATTGCCAAGGGAGTGACCATCTTCCTTTGATTTTGGAGCTTCTTATTGGAAGCGAGGACAAGGTTTTACCATCCAGTATTAGGCAGTATAGTGGTTCTCGCCATACAGCTATTAGATTAAATACTGCGAGACTTGCCCAAGTTAGGGCTTTTCTCATGGCAGTGTCTTTTGATCTGGGAGAAGGTGGTCGACAGATTGTCGATCAATTTTCCCAGCTGACCAGGGATTTGACTTCTCTTCTGGCTGCCATGATCTCTGATTCGGCTCCGAACCAGGGTCATTTTTCCAACTCTAAAGCCTGGTATGATAGGGAGTGTCGGGACCTTAGGATCCAGTTGGTAGCACTTTATAAGCAATATAGGGGGTCGGGGGCTGATGTACCGCCCGCACAGTATTTCCAGGTGAGGAAGCAGTATAAGGAACTGCTCAGAGCTAAGAAGGCCGCCTACTGGGATGGTTATTGGGGTAAAATATTGGAGGCGGTTAGTTCTAAAGATGGGCGGAAGTTTTGGACCTTAATGAACAGTTATTGTAAACCCAGGGTTGGCCGCTCTCTTGTGACAATCCCGGACGAGCTCTGGGTTGCTTACTTTCAAGGCCTTTATGCTGGAGATCAGGTTAACTCCGAACCCCTTACATCGGCTCGAGAATTGACCTCAGCCCCTCCCTGGCCCCCGGTTCTGGCTTCGGAAGTAGCAGAGATTGTTTGTTCCTTTAAGAAGGGTAAGGCCCCGGGCCCGGATCTTATCTCTATAGATTTGCTTAAGGATACTATTTCTTGGTGGGCCCCTAGGCTGGCTGCCCTTTTTACTTCAATAAATAACACAGGCAGATTTCCAGCTATTTGGAGTAGAGCTGTGGTTGTCCCAATTTTCAAAAAGGGAGATCGTACAGCTCCTGCAAGCTATAGGCCTATTAGCCTTTTATGCACAATATCTAAGGTCTATGGCAAGTGGCTGTTGTCCAAGCTCCTTGTGTGGATTACCCAAAATGAAATTGTATTTCCGGAACAGGCCGGATTCCAACAAGGCCGCTCCACTCTGGAGCATTGTTTGATTCTGCTCCATCTTGTGGAGAAATATCGAGCCAGAGCCGGCAGGCTGTTTGTTGCCTTCCTTGACCTTCGAGCAGCCTTCGATCTAGTTGATAGGGCATTGTTGTGGGAGAGGCTGGCCGCTATGGGAATGGAACCCAGGTTGTTAGGACTTCTTCGTTCTTTGCATGATAACTCCACGCTAGTAGTAAAGACGGATCAGGCAGGTCATCTCACCGAGGACATACCCACCTATACTGGTGTTAGGCAGGGTTGTGTTCTTGCCCCTGTTTTGTTTATTTTATTTATCAACAAAGTAGTGCCTTTGCTGGCTGAGACATCATGCCACCCCCCCAAATTGGCGGGGCACCCTGTAGGTGCCCTGCTTTATGCAGACGATATAGCAGTCTTGTCACAGACGAAGGTGGGCCTAAGGCGACAGCTTCAGTGCTTTTCTGAGTTCTGCTCACAGAATAAGCTTGAGATAAACTACGACAAGTCCCAGGTTGTGGTGTTTTCAAGCTCTCGGCGGGTCTTTCACTGGAGGGTGGGCAATCACACCATTAGACAAGGAAATGCCTACTGCTACCTGGGCTTGCTATTCCAGGCAGGTGGGTCATGGAGCAGGCATGTGGAAAGCGCGCTGGTGAGGGCAAGGGGTACTGCATTCTCTACTGCCAGGCTTTTTTTCCATTCAGGGAAGTGTGCGATAGTCCCTGCAGTCAAGGTCCTTAATACCAGGATTCGTGCCCAGGTTTTATATGGGGCCGAGGTTTGGATGCCGCTTGCACCGCATTGGGCCGGGAAACTGAATAGCTTTCAGACGGGTTTTTTGCAAAGGCTTTTGAGGGTCCCTAGGGGTACCCCCTTTGCAGCAATTAGGGCAGAGCTAGGCCAATGCCCTTGGTCAATGGATGCCTGGGCCTTGGTCTTAAAGTTCTGGGCCAAGCTCCACACTGTTCAGGGGAGGGGGCTGATCAAGTTTTGGAGGGAGGATACGTATAGGAGCCAGTGGCAACGTACGGTAGAGCAGGCTCTGCGTAAATTAGGCTTTTCCCCTGCCTTTTTTGCAGGTAAAGACCTGGGAGATATCCAGCATACCATATTAAGAAGGTTGCAGGACCAGACTCAGCAGGAGGAGAGAGCACAAATTAGAGCCTCGGCCCATATGGTGGGTTACCTCCCCCTTTTGAAATTTCCTCTGGATATGGCGGCATATTTACTCGCTGACATCCCATTTAGGGGGAAGTACCTATTCATGTGCGCGAGGCTTAATGCCCTACCCTCTGCCCTACTTGAGGGACGTCTGAGAGCTATTCCTTTTGCAGATCGTTTGTGCCCCTTTGATGGGGAAAGCGTGGAGACAGTCCACCATATTTTATGTAGCTGCCATTTATATGACTCAATCCGTACTGAGCTTCTCTCCCCCTTTCTCCGGAGATTTCCGGGTAGAAATGAGTGGAGCCTCCAGCTACTGGCCTTGGCTGATGTGGACCTCTCCATCACAAGTGCTGTGGCTCGCTTTCTGATGCAAGCATTTAACTTGCGGAGCTTGTTTGTTAATTTTAAGCAACCCATCGAGTGAGGGTTAGTCTGTGGTATCTTCTTTTTAGGAATGCTATCATTATTCTATTATTATTACTACTATTATCATTATTACCTTATTTGTCTTGAAATTATTATCTGGTGCTTTACTATTTGTCCTGATTGGTATGTATGGGAGCAAATTTGCTCCTTGAGCACTTTTTGTTGTTCGGTTGAGGTATATATAGTGTCATGGTTCTTGGGTAACCTGTTTATTTCATTCAATTCAAGATAATAGACAGTTTATTGCTGTATGTTTTTATGCTGTATGTTTTGTTTGGCTTCGGCTGCAAATAAACATTAATAATAATAATATTAGATTAAAAAATGAAATTAAAAAACCCATATAAAAACAAAAAGCCAAATAAAAAACCAAAAAAAAAAATAAAAAACCAAAAAACCATATAAAAAACAAACAAAAAAACCCATAACAAAACATTTCCCGAACAGCGGAACCTGAACCGAACGGCCGAACTGAACGGCCGAACCCGAACCTGGCAAACTAACCGAATGGCTGAACCAAATGGAAGAACCGAATGCAGCCGAACCGAATGGTCAAAGCCGAACCGCGATCTGTTCGTCCATTTCTAACGCTCATTCCCTTCTGCCCAGTTCCCTCCTGGGTCACTTAGAGCTGTCCTTCCTTATGGAGTTTACCTGGGGGGAGGGGAAACAGAGTCACCCCAGCTGCAGCAGATCCCAGCAGTTTGTAACACTCATTCCCTTCTGCCCAGCTCCCTCCTGGGTCCGTCAGGGCTGTCCTCGGGGCTGTATCATGCAATACATGATGCATCCATATACAAACGTCAGAAGTGATCTACTGGGTCAGACCAATGGTCCATTGAGCCCAGCATCCCATCTCTGAGAGTGGCCACTCTTTGGAGAAGTACTCAACAGTTCATAATGAAATGAATAGGACTTTTCCAATATGCAAAGATAATTTGCATATTCATTTTCATGAACAAATATCTGAAATTCTCTTCATTACCACTGCAAAATTCGTAACTGCGTTTATCTGGCTGGTTATTCAGTACTTTATTCACTTTTTGTCAGCACCACGAAATACCAAAATACCAAAGTCATAGAATAAATGAAAATGAAGGAACTGAATCAAGTATTTGGAGTCACAAATGAAGCAGGAAGCAGATACCAATTCATGTTCATTATGTTTAAATGGATATGCATATACTAAACTCATCAAATTCAAAATACACACCAGATGTCTGATTCAGCTCTAGTTGAGCAAAACTAATGTGGCTTGATTATCAGTATGTCTAGGTGCATGCTCTACCGATAGGTCAATGGAAAAGATTCCTCCCCTCCAAACTACTCTGTGGTTGCTACCAAATCAAGGCTGAAGCAGAGTCCTTTTATATATTAATTTTTCAAGTAACAATGCAAGAAGGAGCAACACATCAGGCATTTTTACATACACCTTAAAGTGCTGGTCTTTCAGTCTTCTGGGTTTACAAGTCCACAAGTAAGTTCCGGATGCATTCGTCACACACACACACTTCCCTGAGGCAGTCTAAAGCAGCCGCAGCTGTAGACGTGACGGGCTGCCATGGAAACCAAGTGACCACAGCTGCCTGGAGTAAAGCAGTTTACCAGGAGAACTTTTTACACACAAATGTTCTGGGAGAAGTTCTACTCAGAAATTAAAAGAACCAGCTATTGTGTGTGATTTAGACACAAACAAAGTTCAGGATGTAACAGCAAAGATGCAGGAGAAATGTGTGTGTAAAAACACCTATTCAATAAAAAACACTCAGGTACTTCTGATTTAACATGCATGTCATCAGGTAGTGATTTTGTTGTTAGCAGATACTCTTTTAGTTCCCTGGCAACATTTGTGTCCTCTGATGGTATTTCATGGTGCTTTGGATCTGCTAAGAAGACAGTGGATGTTTTCGATGGATGCAGAGCTGCTCACCCCTGGAGCTGCTCCAGTAGTGCCCCCCGTATCCACCCACTACCAGCACCACCTGTGTTGGGATCAGTCAGACCCAACGGGTTCTCTGGCCTGTGGTTCACCAGTGTAGTTCCCCCCACACACTGAGTTGCAGGCTGTGAAATCGCTTGCAACCCAATATGGTGTTGCCTGGGGCAATGTCCATCTGGAAGCAGAGCAGTAGTGTAGGTCAGTGTGGCAGATGGACAGCTGCTCTGCACTGGGCTAGTGCCCTGGATTTGTCTGCCCCCCTGTGTTGACGATGCTCTGGGATGTTCCAGAGTGCCAGCAGCAGAGCTGCCACCAGAACATGATCAGCCTGCTCTGTCTGCACATTGGCAGGTCTGCCTTTACATAGACAGGCCACCCAGGAATGAAGTGGACTGGTTGCATCCAGGACTGAGACAGTCTGCCCATCTAAAAACACCCAGTATAGAGTACCACTGCTGGAGCCCTTCCCTCCTATGTATTCACATCTATGTCATTTGAGAACCAGAAGATAGACACAAGATATTTGTAGGGTTTACATGTTAAGTTGGTTTTGTGTTAGTAAACAAAGTATCCTGTAGTTCCAGTTTATACTGGAGCTAGTAAACATGGGATAGGAACATGCCTAGCCAGTATTAGTGTGTGTTCAAGAAACAGAAAACAACAACAACAACAAGATTTGGTATGATAACAACTTGAAACAGTAATGAGTGAGAGGGGACTCTATATGCTCTCTCCACTCCCTACTGGGTGTATGGAAGTGGATCCATGTAGCACTGGATCCATCATTCCCACCCCACAGCTGCCCTTGCCTTCCACCAGAACTTGCACAGTAGAAATTCTAAAGGTACTGCCCTTTTGTGCTCCATGACACACAGAGCCTGCAGGGTCCCTGAATCATGCACAATTATTGCATAGGAAAATGACACAGATTCTCGTACACTGCAGACTCTCAGGCTTTGGCAAGAGATAGGGGGGGGGGGGAAATAAAGGACTTTTTTGAGAATTAGAGAATTAATCAACACTAACATTTTCATCAACCAAGATATTTCCGGAAGAGACCATTTAATTCAGTAGAGATAAATATACTGCCCATAGGTCAGGTGTCAGAGACATGCCTACATTTAGTAAGTTATGTTTCCTTGATTAACAAATCTATTTCATATTGCATGAAAGGTAAAATATGCTAGAGATGAAAGAGGATGTTACAGCTGGAATCTCTACATTTTAAAATAACAACAGTGACCAATATTTTCTCTTCAGAAATCCTGATCTATTGAAATGGTTAGAGTAAAATCAGTGCTGTCCCACTGAGATTCACAGAGATTTTGGTCAGAGATCAAGTAGCTTTTGAAAATGAGATTCTGGCTGCAGTCCTGCTATGCATACAGTTGCCAGGTGCAATGAGTAAGGTGCGTGAAGCAAGTCTCAGCCCGAGAATTGCGGGCACCATCTCTCTGCTCCGAGGTCAAGAAGCAGTCAATGCATGGAGCCAGACCAGGAGCAAACACCGGGCAGGGCTCTTTGGAGCTAGCTGTGGTTGTGACCATCTCCCACACTGTTCATGGAGGCAGACTAAATTTAGAGTGGAACTTCAAAGAAAGGGATTTTACTATATAGACCAAATTTAGTTGCTATACATAATTACTGCAGTGGGTCAGTAATTGCCATGAAACTTTTTAATTTCACGTTAGTGGGGCCGATCCGAAGCCCTGTGGATGCCGCATGCCGCTGTGTGCACACTCACGTGCATGGAAACCATGTGCACCACCATTGCCAGCACATAGTGCTGCATGGAAATTGTGTGCATGCATTCACGCATGGGTCATCTGCGGGGCTTGGGATTGGCCCCAATATTGTTGCATGGATTTTTCTAAAACTTAGAAAGAATCCCGCTTCTGCGATAGCAGCGGTGGGGGTTTGGTGCCGCCGCCCCCCCACTCCCCTGAGCGGGGAAGGACGAGGGCACGGGGTGGGGTTCTTCGGCCGCTAGGCCATAGAGGAGGGAGAGGCCCCCCGTTGCGGAGCAATGGGGGCAAAAAACAAGCAAGCGCCCGGGACTCTCACGAGAGCAGCGAGATCCTTGGCGCCATCTTAGGCTCCCTGCTCTGGCGCAGCATTCGGTGCAGCCAGAACCAGTGACAGGACATGCACCCACCCACCCTCCCTCTTTTTTAAAGGCACCACTCCGAGCTTCAGCTGGTTGCAAATTAGAGCCGGAAAGGAATTTTCCCCCGAACCCAAATTGGCTGAAAGGGTGAAGGGGTTTTTCGCCTTTCCCGGAGTGAATTGCTGATTCGGCATGAGGCGAGAGGAAACAGTTGAGGGTGGTAGGCTCTAAATGTCGCACTCTTTGGGGTGGGTGAGGGGCAGAGGTAAGCCCAAGGTTGGAAGTTACAATGGTTCAAAGTTATAAGTTAGAATAGTATGGGTAGCAGCATCTCCTTTAGAGATGGGAAGGTCCCTGGCATAGTCGCCACAGCGCGGCCCACTGTATGGCCAAACCCGAAGGGAGAGACGGACGGCCGCACCTGCTGGGAGGAGCATCTGCTGAACAGCAGGTAACGGTGTTCTCAACCTTTGCTGAAATTAACCCCAGAGATGGGGCAGCCACGAACAACCCGCCTGGCCTGGGGAAACCCAGGGCACGAGGCAGGGCGTAAGTTAATAGTAAAGGAAGGAACAGGAGGTTACCCTCTCGATTTAATTGAGGAACAGGGGACAAGGTACGCACAGAATGCGAGGACCGAGAGGGGAGAAGAGGGGACCTCCTACAAAAGGGGTTGTTAATTTGTCGTTAATAAGTTTAGTAGAAATAAGGACCCCAGTTCAGGAAGGGGGGTGAGGGAAAAGGGTGACCCATCCCCCCCCTTCCTGCTTGTTAATATTCAATAAAGAGTGCGGCCGTTTGATCCCATTGAGCGTGTCCTCGTCTTATTTGGGGGGTGCGCCAACAAAATTATGAACTATATTAATAATGACATTATAATTAAAATACGAATTTTCTTCATTAGGATCTGTTTGTTGTTTAGACCACTTTAAATGAAAGTTTAAATTGAATTTATTTAGTTATTGATGCAAGCATTCAAGGATTTAATATCTCTTGGGCCAAATTGGGGTCCTTACTCAGTCGGGACACAGCTGTAGTGGAAGCTGCAAAGTGCACACCTGAGTCAGTCATGTGAACACCACAATAAACAGCTGGTTAATCTAAATATGGCACACTCTTAAGAAACTCAGTGTTTTTTTTACCAATTTTACAGAGTTCCGTTTGGCTTTTAACACTCCATCATCATGTTGGAAAGCGGAGATTATATTTACTTAGTATCCTCAAGGATAAATAACGTGACATTTAATACTGCAGATAACTATGTCACCTCATGATAGTCAATAAAATCAGGATTTATATCTTATAGGCGTGCTCCAGTTTTTATAACTCTGCAAGTTAGACAAATGAGGTTACTTGTGATGTAGTACTTTACAGAATACTGGTGGTTGTTGGGTTTTTTTGGGGTTTTTTCCCCTGAAAAGCTGACCTCGGAGAAAATAGAAGCTCCATCAGTTAAGTAATCTAATGTCTGGACTCAGAAATACAGGCTCAAGTTGCTAAGAAATTTGTTGTACAACCACTTCAACTCAAACTGGTGATTTAGATGCCTGCAAGACTGTTGCACGCACCTTCTCTGCCATTGATAGCAAAGTATGCATTTGGAGATAGGCTGCAAAGGGGTCTGCATAGCTGCACGTAAAAAAATGATCATAACCTCTCTCAGTTGTACCTTTCTGCCACCTAATACTGAAGCTTCTTTTGAGGGAGAGCTAGTTCTACCATAACCAGCTAGTAAGTGTAACTTTGGCTCAATCCTTCATGCATAGATTCTGAGACAGGGCAATTTGGACTGGGTAGGCAGATGGAGGGCATCTCACACCCACGGTTCCATCAATACCGCATGTTATTGCAAAAAAGCAACAAAGGGGTCAGTTTGCTGGAACACTTGGCAAGCATGCATGCCATTACAACAATGACATTAAAAATGCAAGTGAAAAGAAAACTAGGTGGAAACTAAATGCACATTTCCATGATGCCAAGAGAACCTTGTGCACAATAAGGTCATACTACAGAATTTCCATCAGTCCACTCACTTTGAAACAGAGACAATTCTCTTGGCAGTAACGCTACATCTTAAATGTTATAATCTCAAAGAAGCTAATTAAATACATGCAACATCACTGAGTAAGCAATAAAGTTTGCATCAGAGGACTAAATTCCAGGTATCCAGATTATAAATAAGTTCACCCAGTGTTTTCCAGGGCAGCCTACTCTCCATTTAGGTTCTCATTAACTAAAAATAAGAACTGCAACTAGTGATTGAAAGGCATTACCATAAACCATAATACCATCATTCAAAATAAAAACTTAGAGGAATGTTGAACACACCACACCCATGTACTTAAACTCCTGAGTCCCGCAATGTTGTCAGCTTGTTACAAGTACAAAGACAAAATCACAGGAATCTTAAACTAACCCACATATGCTAATAATATGCAGTAGTGAACAGGCTGCTTATATTTCACTAGGTTTAGTATCTTTGCTAAATTATTTCTATTTACATTTCAAATGAAGTGATTAATTTATTCTGTACAGTACCTGGGTACTCCATAAAGAAACCGATACATGGAAATGATCACAAATCAGCGCATTCTGTTCTTAAATATTGAAATTCAATCAAAAAATGCAAATGGAAGATGAGTTTGGATGCCATTGTTTTGGTACTTCCAATTGAATTTCTTTATTGTAAACTGTCCTCCCAACAACATCCTACATTAATCCTTTGTCTCCCAAATAACTGAGCATTTTAAAACGCATGGATATCACATTTATACATACAATAGGATTAGGTAAATTCTGTTGTGACTAGAGATATTATCAGGAAGTTGTTTTTAAAAAAGAATGTGATTATGTAATTGTGACTAACAGCCAAACATTAAATCACAATCTTATATTTATATAATTGATTTTAAAGACAATTCCTGCAGAATTCATTGTTTCTAATTAATACCACAGGGCACATTCTTTAAAGAAAGTTACATGGATTGTTCTAAAGGGCAATTTATTTGTTACAGTTTCGGAATGCAGCTGAAAGATGAAAACAGCTATGGATTTCGTTAGTGGTGTGGGGACTTGAGGCTCCCCTTTACCACCATTTTGTTGTAGATAACTGGTATTCTCCCACAGGTCTTTTAGATGTTTGAAGCCACCCTGTTCAAAGCAGTTTGTAAGTTATCGTGTGGTGGGGTTTTTCGAGTGAGTGAGTCAGTTGCGGATTTCAAATGGGCAAGAAGCAGTGTGGCAATTGACCATTACAGAAATGCACTGTGGATTTGCCACGGATGATCGAGAACCTGTCAAAAACAGAGGTTACATCGTCATTTTCTGACTTGTAGGGTCCCATCTTTATGCCAAGTTAGAACAGTGGACAGATACGTGGCAGTTCACCTCAGGTAGCTGTCTAACGCATTCGCTGCTCCAATGGCACTTTCCTCACCGACCATCAGTTTATGGCAGTATTCAGAGAGTGCATTAGCAGGCTTATCCTTCCCCTGAAGAATTTGGAGTCCCATTCACTTAGAAGTGGAGCACTGAGCATTACATTCTCCTGGGCCTATCCATTCTTAGGTTCATCAGATCCTGTGATCTGCGGGGAGGATTCATACATTTGTTAACTCAAGTTGTCTTTTTATTTTATAGGATTGACTACACAGAGGCCTCATACATTGATGGATAGTGGGTCACAGTATGGTCCACTGGGACTAACAAGGTGGTGGAGCGATGTCACTGTGGAACATAACTCAAGTGGGGTGCTTTGGCTAAAGTCATCTGGAAGCCATGAGGGGCATGAGGTGGAAACAGCTCATGCCACCAATCCAGTCGGCTGTTGTAAATTGCCAACCTTATTTTATTGTAGTTCACTGGGGTGACAACAGAGCTGATCCCATGCTCCATGGACCACCGTGCACATTACATGTGGCATGCAAACCACATGCATCCCTAACATGGGGCCTACAGAGTGTGCACAAACCATGTGGCAGTGCGCTCACTGCATAGGATCAGTCCCACTATCTTGCCTAAGGTTAAAGTGTTAGATTTGTTGTTTATAATAAAGGCAGATTGGATAGCTACATCCTTGGGGGGTGGAGTTCAGCAAACATGGAGAACATGTTCTTTCATTCTGAGTTTATTGGCGGATGGCCATCTTTGCGATTTTTTTATGGAACCTGTTACAGGAAGCTGTAGGTTAATTCTGGGGATCGGGTTTGAAACCAGTCAAGCATGAACTGGTTGTTTGCTGTGGCAAGAGTCCAGTTAAGTGTTAGATAGTTTATTTCAATTATTTAAGCAGTTGGTGAAGACATCTCCCTATGAGATGAGGCTTAGTGACTGAATCATAGAGCATGCACGTTCAGATCAGCCGCCATCACTCTATGCTCTATAAATTAGATCACTCTACCTCCTAGCCGCATGGCTGGGTTGGGAAGATGTGTTGTATTACTAGTGACCTTGAAACAGGTGAGGAGACCATCGTCTACCCAGGACTGTGGCTGTACACAAGTGCAGAACTTGACCCTCCACCCTGGACCGATGTCCCTGAGTGATGGCAGTATATGAGTGTACATCAGGCCGCCCATAATTGTTGTTGGTAACCTGGTGTTATGGGTAATACAACTTGCCTTTCCAACCCTGCCGTGTGGCATGGGGATAGAGTGACCTAATTTGTAGAGCATAGACTGAAGGAGGTACATGAGTGTACAGCAGGTCACCTGTAATTGTTGTTTGGTTACCTTGTGTTACTGGTCCCGGGACTGGGAATTTTCCAAATAACCTGAATTGAATTTATTGAATTTATTGATTTTTATTTATTTATTTGTACAACTTTTACCCAGCACCCATCCTGCCCCTTGCAGCTTGGGTCAGCTAACACAAGAATTTCAAAATAAAAATATAAAACATAAAAACAGCTAAAATGACATAAACATAATAATATCAGCTATAAATATCAGTAAAGCTAAAAAATTCCACCCCCTACCCCTACCCCGCACCCACTACCCATCTACCTCACCAAACATCCGGGACTTACACTGTCATTGGAAATTTGAATAAAGACTGTGGTCTTAAAATTTCAATATGTGTGCTTGCCTTCTTCTGGGGTTCAGGAACAATATTTAGTTTATTTATTTATTTATTATTTTATTTAAAACATTTTCTACCCTGCCTCTCCTGCCACAGGCAGGAGTGGCTTACAAATACTAAAAATAATTAAAACCACATTAAAAGGAGGAAACAATCACATCCCACCCCACCATTCCCAAACCCACCATTCCCAAATATGTGGTTTAAGGGTTGTGTCCATAGGCTCCAAAATCAAATGCAAAAGGAATCTCCTACTGGAAGGTAGCAAATGCCTTCTGCGGTACCTGGGAAGCCACGGTCAATACCTGCAAGGGGTCAATTTGAACCACGCTTCCCAGGCTAGCCGGGGGAATGTCCCGGGAAGCATGGTCAAAAAGATCCCCAGTGGGGACCAAAAAAAAGTAACGTCTGGCCGGTTGACACGGCCCGGGATCACCGGCGGGATCCCGGGCCATGGCGCATCTGGCCCGACACAGCGGCCGCATTGGCCCCGCCGCCCGCCCATCTCCCTGGAGGGCGGGCGGTGGTGTGCGTGGAGGGGGCAGGGCCGTGAGGCCGCACGTTGCGCCACACAGAACCTCCCCTTCCCAGATTCCCTGCCGGGATCCCCCCGGCATGTCTGATATGGCGTGACGGGGTGACCCCGGCGGGGAATGAATGGGTTGTTTTCGGTACGGGGCCAAGCGGCCCCGTAACATCTGAAAACACCCACTGTCACAATTACAAATAACTTTTGGGATAGCCCTGGAAATCTATAGTGAAGGCAAGATATTTTCTGAATTAGATAGTCATAGATTCCAGAGGAACAATATTTTACTAACTGGCCATTTTCATATGAAATTTCATGATGTCTTTTCTGGTAATTTACAAAGTTGCCAGAGGACTGTGAAAAGTATTGGAACTTAATTGTGACGAGGTTAAAGTTTAGTCCATTTGTTATAGAAACAAAGACCTCAGACAAGTTCTGTGGAGATTTATGCTCTGTGGAAGGTTCCTAATGTCATTGGAAGTGTGTGGGAAATAATTTAGTAGTCAGCTTAGACTATTGTGAACTCAAACAACCCTCAACATTATATAATACCAATTTGCCAACAACTTTGCTAAGCTGAAAGGCGAGAATATTTGTTCTAATGCTTCATAACATTGAAAAAGCTGCTAGTATGCACCTCCTTATGAAATGATGCAAAAAAGATTATGCTAAAATCTTAAAGTTCCTATGTGTTTAAAAACCAGATTTCCCAGGTGTATAAGTAATGTGGGATATTTTTAAACCTTGATCTAAATCTTTAAACAAAGAGCTACTCAGCGTCACATCACCTCATAAATTTTAGAAGCGCCTGTCATCCTCAATCAGCTACATGTGTCATCAGTTTTGCCTGTGCTCTGACTCTATAGAGCAATCCACTATCTCTTTAATGTATAAAAATGGGTTATAAATTAAGTATGACCAAGAGACTGTATCAGAACTTAAAAGAGGAAAAGTCATTCTTAACCCTTTAAGAGGAGGTCAAATTAGAATTTTAGGCTTTGTTCCAATTCTCTTTTTAGTCTTGCATGTGGTTCTCAAGTGTTTCTCAAAAGACAGTAATTTCTGAACCCTTTTCCAAAGCCTCTGATTCTGGAATATTGATATTCCACTATACATTGCTTGCTTGTTGGCTGTGGATTTGCCCTGTGGGGTGTTTTTACACTACTGTTGTACATGTTCAAAGTGCCAAAGGGAGCTATGCACTCAACTGTCATTCAGAACTTCTGAATCAGAAGGCCTCTACATAAAACATGGAGCCTTACCTGGCAGTAAGTTACTATGCAAAGCTACCTATGTTAGTTCGATCAAGGGTAAGAATAAAGTCACTCATTTGCACAGTCTGATGCAGGGAGTTGATTCTCCCCCACACTCTTGTGACTGGATAGGAGTAGAGCTGAAATAAACAACCAGTTCTGTTTATATTTATTCATACCCTCCAACAATACCATTTTTTCCAGTTGCACTTTTGTGGGGTTGTCTTCCGGATTGTTCCACTCTTGCTAACCTGCTTTTCTGTGTAGGGTTTCCCTGGGTAGTGCTTTGGCTGTGGGTTCAAGAACTTTGAAACAACTTTCCAAAGTTTTCTGAAGTTTTCCGAGGTCCAGAATGCTGAGTCCAAATTCTGAAACTTTGGAAACAGTGCCAAAGGGCTGCCAAGTACTCGGGTCAATCATTCTGAACTTCGGTATTCAGCCCGAATATTCAGAAGTACTATTCAATACAACCCTAATGCAAGAATTCCAGGCCAAGGGTTTCCCACAAGGGTCAATGTGGGTCCACACATCTATTCAGCCCACCTATGGCCATGTGTCATGGCTGATCACCATCATGGCTGCCTCACATTGCTGGGGGTGTGGTACTGGAAGTGGGGATGAGCAGGGGTGGGGCCAGATATTTGTATGTTTGTTGTGTTCCCCCACCATACCCAGAGTGGGGGGGGGGCAGCTCTCTGGCCACCAGAGGTTGCAGACATGTCTGTGCCATGCCACCCACCTACTATGGAGTGGAGGCTTCCACAGACATGTCTGTTCCATGCCGCCCACCTACCCAGAGAGTTGTAGCTGCTGTGGCCCTCCCCAGAGCGGGCCAGGGCACTGCATCATCAGTGGCACATTTGTTTGCACTGTATGAAGCCCTCTGAAACATTTTTTAAAATATTCCTTTAACCTAGGCACTTGAATTATTTGAAGCCAAAGCCATCTCCAATAGCATGGAATATTTCCACAATTTTTCTATCACAACATTTGTCTTCTCGATTTTGTTTTGTTTTTAAGTTTCATCACCTTTCCTCTTTGTTGTGGAATCTATTTAAAAATGGTCAGATTATGCCTTTTGGATTTCTTTACTACCCTGCCAATCTCAACCCTTTTAACATCGGTTTCCTGTATTCCCTGAATAAAGATAAATATTAAAATGTGTATCTCTCCTCCTGTTAAACAAGAGGAATTTCTGTGAGTCCATCAAGAGAGTTTCAGAGTCTGCATAGGAAGACTGCATGATCTGGAGCTGAGACGCTCACATTCAGACAGAAAATCCAGGTAAGAGCCTGGGTACCATTTCTAAGTATGGGCATACTTCTAGCAATGGTCTGCTAACAAAGTTAATTTCAAGTTTCATTAGAAACTTCAGAAATGGAGAAAGTCATTGGGGCATGAAGTCTTATTTTTCATCTGCTATTACAATTGAACATTTATTATTGTTCGTACTGTGTGACTTTGCAATAAGAGGATATTGCAAGGAGTGGAGACTAATAAGGAAATTCAACTAATAAAAATTACTTGATAGTGCCCTTTATAGTGAGGCCTAAAGATCAATATCAAATCTACTATCTTATTATTATTCATCTAAGCATGATAAAGATTTTCAGTAGCAGACTGAATAAAAATTACAATATTTACTAATGAAGGTACAATTTTCTGTAATAAGGTTTTACTAAGTTTTGAAACTCTTCCAAGAAGCTGGGTTTTTTTTGGGGGGGGGGGTGTCTTTGATAATTCTGATCCAAATTGGTGCCCTTGAGTACCACCTGTTGACCATGTGGTCCCTTATGCTGTTGGTTCACAGTGCCGTAGCTCTGTTGGATGCTAAAAGCCTGACCTTGAAAACTCTATGTGTGAGCATTCTCAAGGTGTCAAAGAACCGTTTACATGAGTGCCCAAGTCAGGTCCTGAGCCCACATGCATCCTGCAATACTGTCCACCTCTGTGCATTTTTGTGAAGTCATTAACAACTTCACTTTCTCAGTATCAATTAGCATGTGAAATTTGTTTTGCAAATCCCTATGCTTGAGGGAAGAGCATGCATTTCCCTTTATGTTCCCTTTATGATTTGTGCCCAGAGCTTTGCCAACTCATTAGCACATCATGTCTCCTGAATATAAAAAAGACAGAGAATATCAGTGGATTTGAAAAATAATCTTTGGAATTTTGTGACCTGTTAAATTGGATGCCTTGTTCATGTCAGAATTCTGAAGTGCCTGCCCGTTATTGTTAGTTATGTTAAGGTAATGACCAATGACTCAATAAGCCTCCATTCAGGGTTGGATCCTTAATGAGATGGATTCTGTAGAAACACTCCCAAAGCTGTACATCAAGAATAAATTCAATCTTACAAAGGCCTGACCCAATGCCCACTCTGAAGTCAGATCTTTGGATCAGATCTAATCTAGGTTAAATGTACCATTTAGGTAAATGGCCATCTAGAAGATATCAGGGAATGCCTGGAGCCAACTGAGGGTAAGGGGCAATAATGAGGAGCCAGGAGGATGGAGACAGGCTGAGGGAAACAGAGGATGGGAAGGCTCTAGGTTGTTCTACAGTCTGAGTTGTAGAAGAGACAAAGAACCCAGGGGAGTCCTAAGGTAGGAGCTTGGGTAATGTTTCTAAGGCTCTAAAAATAAAAATAGTAGTTTGTATTGTTTTGTAATTAACTACTGACTCCCCAGCTGAGGGGCGGAAATGTTCTGAAGGCAAATGTCCCTTCTCCGCCATCGTGAAAGACCTAATGAACTAATGAACTCGTGAACTAATTCTGTTTGTTTTCCATAGCAGTGATACATCTCCCAACATATCAAGTTCCCAAAGATGGACAAGGTCTGCCCCCTTGGCCAATAAGTGAATGAACTCTGTCCCCATACACTTACACACAGAGAGACACTCGTAACTCCCAACATTCTAAGTGTACAAAGAACAAAAGCTCTCCTGCTTATCATTCTGCTTAGCTTCTTGCCATTCTGTCATTTCCCCCATTGTCCTCTCAAGTGCTTTTCCTGGAAGGCAATGGGGAAAGAGGTGCCTGAGACTTGAATACCTGTCTTTTTGTCTCTCTGTCTCTCTGTTGAAAGATGGACAATGGGATTCAACACCCAAAGAAGGACTGTCCTTTCTAATTAGGGACTTTTGGGAGGTATGTAGTAAACTCAGTTAAAGGGCTGCAAAAGGAAACTAATATCTGGCTCCTGCAATATACCAAACCTGGAATGATGCCCAATATTAGGGATGGGCGAACGCAGATCAGAAGTTCAGAGTTCGGCCCGAACTCGGCCTGTTCGGGTGACCAAACCCGAACCTACCAAACCGAACCTGATTCCGAACTCCAAAATGACAGAACAGTCTGGTCAGTTTGGATCGCGTTCAGGTGGTTTGGGCGGGAGAAACATGACCACAGCCAGTTGGTGACCCACTGCCTGGCACAGGCAGGCACAGGGAGGGGAGAGGTCAGCTGAGGAGCAGACTTCAAGGTACCAGGGTGGAGAGGCTTGGAGTAGCAGCCAGCCTGCCCAATCACCATCTGTTTTCTCCTCAGACCACTGGCTTCACAGTCTGCGATTGGCCACGGGCTAGGCTGCATGGAACCAATGGGGCTTGTGGTGAGGTGGGCACAGCAAGTAACAAAACTCATTGCCCTCCCCCCTGCCAATACCTTCTGAGATAGTCACTGTTCCTGAACAGCAGGCGTTTCAGAAGGCTCCCTCTCCCAGCAGTTCCCAACTCCCCAATCAATTGCCATCCTCCTCCTATTTCACCCATCCAACCCATTTACCTCCATATTATCATTTATTTAGATTATATTAGATAGATGTAGGTGTTGTTTTTTGTTTTTAACCCTCCCTGTGTTCCCTGTGTTCAATCTTCCTTCCTCCCTCCCCCTCCATTGAATCCTTTCCCTCTCCCTCTTATTCCATCCCTGATTCTCTTCCCCTGTTTTAAGTTTTGGATTTATTTAAAGTAGGATTATTATTAGATTGATTTTCATTTCAGTTTTGTACCCCTCCCTGTGTTCTTTGTGTTTCCCCCTGTGTAATATTGTATAGATAGATAGATAGATAGATAGATAGATAGATAGATAGATAGATA
>QEPC01006603.1:20547-43778 GCA_003113815.1 Sphenodon punctatus | reverse complement strand
AGATAGAGATACAGTGTGTTTGTAGGACAAGGCCTTTGTAGTTAATTATTAGGATATTCCATTTAGTTCAATAGGTTTTAGAATAGTTAATAGCAGTTAGATTTAGTGTAGAGATACACCTGCACTATATGGAGAGGGAGAGAGAGAGAGAGAGAGAGCTAGAGAGATAGAGGGAGAGAGATAGAGGCTCCCCGCTAGAATGAGTGTGATGGGGTGGAGGGGAGGCTAGCTCATGCTGCCACCTGCCAGAAACAGGAAGAACTCCCATCTGTGCCTGATGTCCACATCCAGCAGCATCAAAAGCATACCAGAATGAGATTGAATATAACAAAACGTGGAATGTATTATGTGCCTGCCTGTGTGCGTTTCTATACCTACCTATCGCACAATTGAATGAAGTGTTCCGAACCATGCACTACTTGTAGGTACATCATTAAGCTCCCATAGGCTGTCATTCCACTGTACATGAAACAGTCATGCCCGCCCATCCCAGGAACCATCAACGAGATTCTAGGACAATCATTTCAGTCACGGGGGGGCTGTCATTCCATTCTAGGTGCTGCTGCTGCTCGTGCCTGACTGGCCAGCGGCCAATGTCGCCCGCCTAAAAGCCTGCCCCCCCAGCCTACTCCTCCACACCCACCCATGGATTCCTGCTGCCAAAAGAGACTGTCTCTCTTTCTCTCTGGCACACCCACACAGACACAAGCCCTGCCCCTCTGGGGGGCTGTCTGCAAGTTGAGCCCTGTCAGCTGCCGCAGCCGCTGCCTGGCGCGGCGGCCCCCCCGAAGGCTCATGAACCCCGCTCCACTCACCCGGAGTGTAACACCACCTCCGTTACAGGCGCCCCCAGCCGGAGGCGCCGAAGGCAAAAGCGGCCAGGAAAATGGCTCCAGGACAGGGCGAGACGCCATGGAGCCCCGCCCCCCACTGCGGCGCTCTGCGCGCCTCCAGGCACGCACGGGGGGCGGAGCCAGCACTACAAAAGCTGGCACTGCAAGTGTAGAAGTGCCGGTGAACAGAGTTACAACCCTGGAGAGACTGGCCCCCCTCCTGAGCTAAGTGGTGAAATTGACTACCTTGTTTGGATTGCTGTTTGTTCCTCCCTTTCCCTGGCCCCTGTGTGCTGTTTGTGTTAGAGCATGCCTCTGTCTTTCCTGGGATATTTGTGTATGTGTGACCTCCTGTTTCCCCCTGACCCAGAGTACTGAGTGAGCGACTGAGAGCCTGCGGGCTCGCCCGGTTGGGCCCCCCTCCTCCCCGTCCTGGGACCATCCCTTCCTTCTTCCCCTGGAGTGTGTGAGCCCGTGAACCCTATCGTGAACCTTGGGACCCCTCCCCTGTGGACCAGGCACCTCCCTCACTTCTCCGCCCTACCATTCCCCTGGCAAGTGCGAGTAGTGAGTTTGGACCCCTTTCCCTTCCCCAGTTCTGTGCCCTATGATGATAGGGATCGACGTTCAGAGTGCGTAAGCACACGAACAGACCCACACACTATCCTGGCGGGCTTCCTTTCCCCGCACTTCGCAAGCAGAGCTCCCTTGTGTGCAAGAGGCGTGAACGGGTGGTGCTTCTCCCCTTCCTACCCCCCTCCCACTGACAGTCCCCCAGAACTTGGGGGAAAGGCAAAATCTGGGGCGCAGCACAGAACCGAGGGGTGGGCACCCTGCGCTCTGGCATTTTGTACCCATGGGCCAAGGTGAAGTCCACAGCCCCCACCACAGCTGCATGCCACCTGGAGAGTGACTTGTGGTACAGTTCCAGCTTCTCCATCTCGGCAGACATGTACTGAGAGTATTCCTCCACCTGCTTTTTCTTGAGTTCGAGCTTCTGGAACTGTTCCACAAGGCGGTTCTTCATCATGGCTGCATGCAGCCGGAAGCCATGTATAAAGTGGTGGGTAGACCTCTCCACCTCAGCCCGAAAGGCCTTCACCACTGCAGACTCCTGGGGCCCAGGGGACTCCACATTGGAGCCGGATGAGGGGGAAGGGCTTTGATAGCATTGCCATGTCTTTTGGGTTGCCTTCCCCCCCTTCTTCTGGTGCTGAAGCTCCACCACGGCCACGCCAGACTCCTGCCACTTCACCTTCTCCCCGTGCAACTTCTCGATGTCGGAGATTAGGCTGGATGTGGTCCCCTCCCTGACCAGTCTGAATTTTTTGCTGCATATCTAAAGAACATAAAAAGATAGGAACATAAGAAGTGCCATAATTTGTCAGACCAAGAGTCTGTCAAGCCCTGCCTGCATTCTGTCTCCACAAGTGGGTGGGTGGCCATTTGGCCAATCTCTCTCTGCAGGGGACTTCCGTTCCTAAGAGGTCATAGGGAAATCCATTCCCTGTAGTTCTACCCCCGTACCTTACCGTGCACACAGCATATGTGTCACCCTTCACAAACCACCTCCAGACATCAGATATTCTCCGCTGACTCTCTGGGGGTGGCACTGGTGAGTCCGACCTCCACCTTGATGAATTGTGCCTGGCACTGGCGGCAAAAGATTCCTCATCACCCTCTCTGAAACAGGAACACATAAACAAGTATGTTTACCAACACCTAAGTAATATCATGCATTTATGATGATGCCTCTAGTCCTCCCTCCTTGGGGTGCTAGGGATGGCAACCAGAGACGGTGACCCTGGCTGGATGGCATGTGCAAATCCTGACCTTCTTTGGGTGCTGGGGAGGGATGGCAATGGGGAGACCCTGGCTGACTGGCACGTGCAAATCCTACCCTTCTTTGGGTACTGGGAAGGGATGGCAAGAGAGAGACACTGGGTGACTGGCATTTAAAAATTCTGCCCTTGTTTGGGGGTGCATAGGGAATGGGATGGCAACTGGAGGGTGGAGACCCTTGCTAGCCTAGCACATGTTTGGGTGGGGGTGCTCGTGCTTGTGCCTAACTGCTGGAAGAACCCCCCACACTACAGTACCCTCTCTCTCTATGGTAGACATCCGCTTCCACCCCCTGATGCCCACTGTTTGTGCCTGACTGATGCCCACCACCCACACACCCACCCACATGCCAGTTAGCTCACTCTAACGGATAGTATTCTTCTTGTCCTCAAAGTAAAAAAAAAAGTTTACAAACCTGGCAGCAGTGGCAGCACCTCCTGTGCCCGCCGCCTTTTGCTCCTCCTCCACCACCAAAGTTCCAGAAGCAGTCGAAGGAACCTCTTCCTCCACCCCCGGCTCCACCACCTTGGACTTCCCCCAGGCCCAGCATTTAGTCACCTTATTCGTTTGTTTGTTTTTTAAAACCAATCACTCGCCAACACCAACAGTCACCCACCAACACTCTCCAACCAGCCAAACCAACAGTCAAACCAAAGCCAATACACAGTTCAACACAAACACAGCCAAAACACACCAAACAGCCAGCCACAACACACTCACTCTCTCACCACACAGCTTCGCATGCACTCAAATTTCTGGTTTCCAATGCAATCACAGGATCACACAATACCTTTTTCTGAATGCCCAAACTGAACCGAACTCCACAGAACTGAACTACCGAACCCAACAACGAAACTGAACTACTGGACCGAACCGAATGACCGAACCCGAACCGTGATCTGTTCGCACATTCCTACTCAATATTTTTATAGATAAGGCTATCTCTAGCACTTACCTTAAAATACCTCCAAGAACAGTGGTTCACATCACATAACCTAATATTTTCAAACTTAGGCACTTGACTTTTGGTACCTATATGCACAACAGGTTCTCACATTCAGATTATTTTTCAAGGTGCTGAGCTCCTACAGATGCTCTGGCCAATTACTTAGATGTCTGAATATAGCTTTTGGTGTGTAACATTAGACATTAGTCAGAAACCAAATTATGATTCAAGTTCTACTGTCCATATCCAGAGTTGGTTGTACGGTAGAAAAAAATACTTGGGGTCACAGAAATGAAGAAGCCTTTGGCTAAAACAGTAGAAAACACATATAAAGTTCCTTAATCTGAATTCATAGTTACAGTTTAATGTTGTGGTTCTTGAACCGGGGGTCTTCTCACTGGGAGGGCCACAGTTGGCAAACACTTAGCTTTTCTCTGGCTGAGATAGATGGAATCTCCAAAATAATAGGATGGCAAGGGGAGAGGGGAGTACAAGAACAAGAGGGACAGGGAGGGGAAGTAATAGGAGGATGGTAAGGGAGAGTGGGAGCAAGATGTGTGTTTGGTGGCATGGTGGGCCTCTGAGTGTCTTTAAAAATAACAAAGACTGGGTGTCAAAACCCCTAAGCATGTGTTTGGCCATTGTGTGTAAGCACCATAACAATCCCAACACCAGTTTGGCCACCCATTGAATACACAATGTGAACGTCATTGCATCACAAGGATAATCTGCGTGTTCCGGTTGAACACGTGGCCAACATTGCATCTAATGATATCGTGTGGCATGTTAACAGGTACAACATGGGAACCAGGTGGCAGCGCTTGCGTGGTGAGCTCGGGTGAAATCAGGTGGTGAGCAAAACACTGATTTGCTCCAAGATAGGCTGTGTGTCTAAGTAGCAGCACATGGTGAACACAGGGTCAAAATGGTGTTTCATATCAAGGTCAAAACACACATTCAGACACCCGTTGATGCTATGTCTAAAGCAGGGCTGAAATGAAGTCTTCAGAAAAGTTCAGAATTTGCTGAATATTAAGGTATTTGTTCAGAAAGTCCAAATTCCAAAGTTCCGAGGAAGAAGGCCATTATTCAGAAAACTTCTGAAAACTTTGGAAACTTCAGACACCTCTACACACGTGGGGGACTGGGGGACAGTTTAGATTCTTCTGGAAATGAAATTTAGTGCCATATTTGGTAGGAGGAGGGTATGCGGGGGAGGGGCGGAATTGAGTGATGGTAAGCCAGATAGCAAGTTTTGATTGGCTGGCAAAGTCAGATGGTCAGATTTTGAATTGGCTGGCAGGGCAAAATAAAAATGTCTGCACTGCAGCCATTTTGTCCACTCCCTTTAATTAATTTGGCTGCACTGGAATGGTATTATTTATTTATTTATTTATTTATTTTGTTTATTTCGATTTGTATCCCACCCCTCCTGCAAGCAGCTCGGCCTGTCCTGTCCATAGGGCCAATGCTGGGGAATGGGGATTATGTTACCCTCTACAATGCCGTTCAGTTTTTGTTTGCTTGTTTGTTTTAAAATTGGGTGCCTCATTGCTGCCTGCTGCTTGGTTGGCACTTGGCACCATGATGAGGGATCTCTCTGCCTGGCTCCACTTCCTAAGTTTGCTTGGTCTGGACTCTGTTCAAGTTACCATTGCCACAGTGTCATGCCAAGGAAGAGGGTGCCCCTGGAGGGGGATCGGTGTCAATGTCTGGTTCCTTAATGTTGTGACTGCTGCTGGGTCCTGTTCTTGATGGCTTTTTTGGGTGAGATTTATTTCTCCATGCAGTTGCAGACTGTTTTGCAGGGTTGTGTGTGTTGTCTAGGCTGTGGAATGGCAAACAACAGAGCCTAATTGATTCATTGTAAAGTATAATTTGTACTGTTCTGCCAGCTGTTTGGCACCAGGAGGCCAGAGTCAGACTGGGATCTCTTTGCCTGGCTTCACTTCCAAAGTTTGC
This sequence comes from Sphenodon punctatus, assembly GCA_003113815.1. Taxonomy (NCBI): domain Eukaryota; kingdom Metazoa; phylum Chordata; class Lepidosauria; order Sphenodontia; family Sphenodontidae; genus Sphenodon; species Sphenodon punctatus. Next base: position 38,195 of record QEPC01006603.1, on the reverse strand, counting down.
ATGGCCGGAAAACAAAGAGGGTGTCCTGTGTGTGTGTGTGTGTGTGTATGTGAATGTCTGGTTTCTTAATTTTGTGACTGCTTCTGGGGCCTGTGCTTGCTAGCTTTTTTTGGTGGGATTTATTTCTCCATGCAGTTGTAGACTGTTTTATGGTGGTGGTTGTATTTTTCTTGAGCAAATGACCCTTGCTAGCCTGCATTTTTGTGCACTTCTTGGTTGGAATAATGATAAAATGGGTGCACTCACTGCTGATGGTGGGCCATGCTGTTCGTACACTACTGTTGTTGTTGTTGTTGTTGTTGTTTTCCTTCTGCATGCAGTTGCCCTTTTTTGGGTTGTCTTCTGGAGCGATTGTCCCACTCTTGCTAGCCTGCTTTTCTGGGTAGTGCTTTGACTGTGGATTCAAAAACTTTGTAAGAACTTTCTGAAGTTGCTGAAGTTTTCCAACGTTCTATGCTTCCATCTCCGAAGTCCGAAGTTTTGGCATGAACATTGACTTGCTACCGAGTTCTTGTACCAACTATTCAGAACTTCAAAAATCAGTCCAAATACCCAGAAGTACTATTCAGTTCATCCATAGTCTAAAGACACCCTCATTTACCACAGATGGGGTGGTGGACATGGATCAAATAAGTTTGACAACCATTGGTTTTAATAGCCATACCTACATGTGAACTTCAAAGTCATATGCATGAATGAAATTGATTGTCAGTTTGATGCAATGTAATAACTCATAATATACAATAGTTTTATTCTGTACTATGACTTGAACCATTATTGAAAAAAAATGAGACTGAACAGTTTCATATACATTTTTTTTTTTTTTAAGAAAACTTCCATAGATCACATGGAAGATAAGTACAATTCAAAGGCCAAGATTCAACAGAGCGTAAAAAAGCTTCACATTGCGAAAACACAAATCTCATTCTACAAAGCAGAAATAAGCAATAGGAAAGGAAGCACTAAAGAAAGCCTGTCTTCATTTCAGAGAGGACTGTAAGTCAGCATGTTTAAAAATAGAAAGAGAAAATAGGGGTGGGGAGGACTTCGAAGGCATTTCCAGAAGAAAAGAAAAAACACGTATTTAACAAATTCCTATTTTCCTTTCTAATATGAACCTCTTCCTTTGCATATATTGAATTGTCAAAATAAATGTTGTGGTAATGGTCCAAGAAAATCCCTTGATTTTGATAAATGTTTAGATGTAGGGAATCACTCATCTGTCAGACACTTTATAGACAGCTGCTTCCCACAGGCTGAGTTCTACGTGAATAATTCTAACACAAAGCAGCATTTGTCGCTAGGGGGAAGCAGCAAAATAATGAAAGATATTGAAGATTTTATGAAAATAGAATTGGTTGGAGCCTACTCGGTTTTAAGCTATATTGGATAATCACGGTAGTTCAAAGTAGCTGTTTACATGGAGAAATACCACATTGAACTAATTAGGGGCTGGTTCTTTCTTCTGAAAACATTCTTAAAGCTGACTAGATGCAGCATTCTGCTTTGCTATACACGTGCTATGGATAGAAATGCTGTGGAACAGGATTAGAAGCAAGAAGTTATGAAGTTACAGTTTTGCTGATAGAGCTAGAGAGAGGAGAAATGGGTCCTTTATATTAAAATTTTGCAAAACTGCCTGGAACTGGTGTTAGTTTAACAGTCCGGTTCTTTCCAAGCTCGTGGTCATGAGAGTAGGGTAAGGTTAATTGATATTAAGATGGCTATCGTGGAATGTATGTTCTGTGTATGTCGAGATCTGCAGCGCCTGTGGGACTAGAACCCAGGTCTTCTACAGGATCAGATTAACCTTAAATCTCCTTCTAATCCTACAATTCTATGCCAAGAAAGGAGCCCTAACCACATGGCCACCCTGGTAAAACAGACATCTTGCAGCTTGCTCTCCTTTACCCACCACCCTTCCCATGAATGCCTCTTCCATATTCATCAGGCATGGGTAACCTCTGATTGTCCCAGAACCCCTGTTTAACTTCCTAGGTCATCTCCAGGAGGCTGTCTGAGCAACCAAATTGTTTGATGTGATGTTGCTATGGTCCCCTACCAACATCATGTAGGTACATGAGGGCTCCTCCTCCTGATCAGCTGCTTGTCAGGTGGATTGTGCAGAAGGTATCCTAGGAAGTGGGCATGTGCTAGGTATCCTAGGAAGAGGACCACCTCCTCTCTCCAGATCGACCCAACAAACAGCTGATCAAGGGAGGGGTACCTAGAAGGAGGGTACACACTCTTCCCAGCCTCTGCCCCCTGTGATCAGCTATTAGGCAGGGGAAGTAGCTCAGACCTGATCCAAGAACCCTGCCTGGGGCAAGGCTGAAATGTCTGACCATACAAGTTGCCCCACCTTTGGCATCCTTACCCCATCTGGGGTGAGGCTGCTCTGGGATGCGACCTCAGAATTTTTCTGAGGATGTTTCATGGAGCAGCCAGCTGTTCGCCCCACCCTGGGGTGGGAGGAACATCTTGCAGACTCTGGGCACATGAACCACTGCATTGCATGGCTTGTTTACCTAGGGAGGGGTAAGGCTACCTAAAGTGCGGTAGCCTCTCCAGCTTGTCTTGTGCATCTGCATCCCTTGTGTGTGACATCTGTCTTGGTCCAATTATTCCAGTTCTTTGACACAGTGCAGTCATTGCCCCTGGTCCTGAAATCTTTTTTGTGGCTAAAGCTCCCACTGAAGGCAATGAAAAATTACAAAGGGATAGGGAACTGCAATATATAGCCCTGAATTTCAAGGCAACTGCCTGGCATTAAATGTTAGGTTTGCCACCAAAAACATTAGAAAGTAATTTAGCAAGAGATATATGATAGGATGAGCAATGCACAAAGTTGGCCTTAATATATTTGGAAACGCAAAATAGTCTACAGGATAGAATACTGGATTGGGAATCAGGAGAATGGAATTCTGTTTCTGGCTCTGTCAGTTACTTTCTATGTGACTGAGTGACAAATGACATCTCACGATTCCTCTGTGATCTTCTCACTTGTAAGAAGAAATGGAATAGAGAAATATGGAGAGAAGTCACATTTGACTACTGAAGAGGGCACCTTTCTACACAGCTCGTGCTCAATTTGTTTTCAGACATGTCATGAATATCATTAAACTCATCTGATATGTTGCCACTTCCTTGCTTTTTGTAAAGAGCTTTGGAGGATTTACTACCTAACCATTATCTCGTAGAACTCTCTTCATCTGTCTTTTCACCTAACAGCAGATGCATGTATTTTATGCAAAATGTCACAGGGCCACATACTGAACTCCTTATGCAGTTTCCATTAACAAAACACCAACTCCAATTAGAGTTTTGTCAGGATAAAGACTTGGCAGATTCCTGAATGAATCCTGCACAAGCTCCTAGTCTTCACCTGTAAAGCTCTTCACAACCTTGCTCCCTCCTACCTCTGCACTTATCGCCCTCCATACTCCAGCCCGTGCACTTCGTCTTTCCCTTCTCTCACCCTTCCACACCTTCCCTGCTCCCCTAAGCGCCTTCGCCCCTTCTCACTTTCTGCCCCCCATGCCTGGAACTCCCTCCCTGTCCACATCCGCCTTGCCCCCTCCCTTCATACCTTCAAATCTCTCCTTAAAACTCACCTCTTTCGCTCTGCTCTGTCTGACTCTTTATCCTGCTGAGCCACTATTCCTATACCTACGATCGGTTTACCCTTATCCTTGCAACATGGACCTGCCTGCTGTCATTCTCATCGTAACCAAGCCAAGTACGTGCACTTGAGACCTCGCATCTTCATGAATGTTAGACCCCTTGTCTCTCCCTCTGTTCCCCTTCCTAAGTCTCTCCCCCAGCTCCTGTCTCTCAGATTGTAAGCCCTAGGGGCAGGGACCATGTCTATTTTATTACTTTGTAAAGTGCCAGGTACACTGCTGGTGCTATATAAATGTTTGTTAATAATAATAATAATAATGGGGATGTGGTATAACCTCGGGAAAAGAAGAGATGCAATTTCTTAAACAAAGACATACATCAGTCAAAGACGATGCATTTTAGAAAATCTTGACATGGGAAATATAACCTGTCTCTGTTGTTTACATCAGTCAAAGACAATGCATTTTAGAAAATCTTGACATGGGAAATATAACCTGTCTCTGTTGTTTACTTCATTCTTAAGGGTGCAGCCACATGAGACATTATCCCCCCTTGGGCAGCCTTATTCCGCTTTGGGCAACAACCATGGGTGTTACCAAATATAACATAGGCCTGGTTTGGCCCAGTTTGGCCAGCGTCAAGGTGTTATGTTTTGTTCTAGGCCCACCAGATGTGGACCCTGTCTAAATCCTGGAGGGGATAGCAACAACATTGAGAATGTTGTCCTGGAATGAAGTGGACCCACTGTCCGGTCCCAGCAGCTGCCAAGCTAGACCAGAGCGTGCGGAACCTGGTTGGAATGTCTGTTCCCGGCCCTGACCTGACCTGGTGTGGGGAGTTTCCATGGTGGCCATCCATGTCTGCTTCTTATTGATGGCCATGGCTGCCCACCATGGTGGGGATAGGGCCAGATGGCTGCAGGTCACTCCCCACCCCCTCCCCGGCTAGGCTTGGCATGGTGATGTATGTTCCTGTGGCCAGAGCTAACATGTACAAGGGTAGCCCTCCCCATCTCCAGGCAGGATGATGGTGGTTCCGTCACTTCTGTTAACAGTTCATATGCCCAGCAGCCACCAGATGTTCACACCACCCTATGGTGGGGTGGGTAGCCAGCTACTACACAATGCGTCCTTATAAAAAAGTCAGGGACACAGTGCAGTTTGTTCAAAGTGGGATAAGGCTTCTCAGATTGGGTTAAAGGGCCTACCTGCCATGTTGCCAGGCCATGCATCCCTGTCACAAGGCAGGGTCTGTGGATTGGGCCTGGAGGAGCACACTCCTCCTCCTGCCTAACAGCAGATAATGGGGAAGCGGAGTCTGGGAAGAGCATGCACTTTCTTCCTGGAGATCTAACAGTTGATTGGGGGAAGAGGAGTTGGAAGGGGGTACATGCCCTTCCCAAGACAATCAGCTGTTAGGTGAGCCGATGGAAGTAGGGGAACCTGGAAAGAGTGTGTGCCCTCTTTCCTGCCACATAACATATGATCGGGGGAGGGAAGCCTGGGTAGAGCATGCATCCTCTTCCCCACCATCTAACAGCTGATCACAGGAGGGGGGGTAGGGTGCATGTTTCTCCCAACTGCCCAACAGCTGATTGGGGGAGGGGTACTCGGAAGGGAGTGTGCCCCCTTCCCCGGTTCCACTCTCCCCAATCAGCTGTTGGGTGGATGGGAAGAAAATGTACACTCCTCCCAGCCCCCCTCTCCCTGATCCACCCATCCATCAGCTGAATGGGGGAAAGAGGGGTCCAGAAGATTATGCGCACACCCCTCTCCCCACCCCAAAAAACAGTTGACTGGGGAAGATTAGGCGAGGTGCCCCCCAGAGGAGTTCATGCACACCATTCTCGCCACCCATATCTCCCCAATCAGCTGTTTATCAGGGTGGGGAGAGGGACACGTGTGCACTCCTCTGGGGCTACCCTCCCCCAATCTCCCCCAATCAGCTGTCTGTTGGGGTGGGGAGATGGGTGCACTCATGATCCTCTGGGGCCACCCTCCCCTGATCTCCCCCAATCAGCTGTTTGTCTGGGTGGGGAGTGGGGTCCCCTCCCCCATTATCATCTGTTAGGTGGGGGTAGGAGAGTGCATGTTTCTCCACCTCCAAACAGCTGTGCCTAGTCTCAGTGTGACCAGTTGTGCAGCAAAGCAGAAATAGAAGGATCCAGCCCCATGTGACCAACTCCTCAGCCTTCCCATGACATGGAGGAGTTGGTGATGGCTGCAGGGGAGTGGATCATTTGGCCAGCTCTCCTCCTCAGCCCAAAGTGTGGCAACTGGGGAGTGGGTGCAGCTGGGGGCGTGTTTGGGGAAGGAAGAACTGCCCTGGTCCCTGCTAGGAGCTCATTGGCCCTCCTCTCCCCCCCCCAGGTATTTTGGCAAGGCCTGGAGCCCTTGGGTGCCAGCCGAAGGGCAACACCAAAGGGTGTTGGCCATTGCTGGGACTATTGGTGGGTTGTGGAGGACGTAGATAACAAAGCAGTTCTCATCGGCACGATATCTGGAACCCTTGGCTCACTAGCCCTTGCAGTTTTAATTTTCCTGTTGTGCAAGAAAAGAGACAGTGGAGTCCACCTACCGGGGAAACTGTGGTGGTGGGGGTTACTGACGGTTATGGGGGATGGGAATATTTTAGGTAGGGTGGCAGGGGAGGGTGGTTTGTGGGATAGCCTTCTGTGGCAAAGGGTCGTAGGGGGGTTGTGGGCAGGAGTTTGGGATGGGGGGTGGAACTACCCATCTCGGTGAGAAAGGGGGTGAGTCCAAGGGGGGTGGTTAACCCTCTGGTGGCAGAGGAGGGTAAGGGGGTGTGTGGAAGGTGGGGAGGGTGGGTCAGTTCTGCCTCCCGGTGAGGTGGGGGGGCAGTGTTGTCATGTTGCGTTACTCTTTTTATAAAAGGAAAGAAGGTATGGGGGTTAACAGCCTCCCTCTGGTGGCAGGAGAGGCAGGTCAGGGGGTGGTGTGTAGGAGAACCCCTTGTTGTGAGAGGTGCAGAATGCACCCCAAAAAGGACAGCCCCCCATGGTGGGAAAGGACATGAGGGACATGAGTCATCTGATATTGGAAAAGCCTGAGCGAAGCCATGGTTGAGCAACAAGGTAGCCTAAGGAAAAGTTTTTTCATGCAAAAACCAGCCCACCCTTGGGAAAGGCGATTAAGTGGAGGAATCCCTGAGTAAATATGGGGCAGTTAAGATTAGGGCCTCCTCCTTGTTTTAAAGAAATCACTGGTGAATGGAATCTGGAATAGCAATCACTCCAAAGACATGGACAATTAGAGCACCTCAGGTTTTTCCTACACAGGATAGTACCCCCACACCTGATCATTGCAAATTGCCTGCCAGCACCAGACTCTCCTAATGATTCTTTTCTGTCCCCAGACTGATTAGAAATTGTCCCCTGTTTATGCTCTGATGTCTCCTTTGTCTCCACGGCCCACAGGGCTGGTGCAAGGATTTTTGCCACCCTAGGCAAATCCCTGTGTGTGCGCCCCTCATGCAACCAGTGCATACTTTACAAACCTCACATGGAACCCATGAACATGTTATACATAAACTACACATGCACACACCTAGTGTGCAACATGCACGTACACAGCCTGCTTCCCAGGCACTGAGACCAGGTAATCCTGCTCCCCTCTGCCTCCTGGCCTCCAATTCAGCCACAGAATTTACCATCTGTGGCAGTAGCAGCTGGATCGGGGACAGGAGGAGCACCCTCTACAATTTGCAGGAGAAGCAGCAACGACTGGGTCACAGACAGGGGAGATGGCAGCGGAAGCTGTATCAGGGGTGGAGGTACCTCAGGGGCACCTCTCTCACTCCCGATCCAATGCATAGCTTATTGCCAAAGCCGTCTAGGGCAACAAGTTAAAAGGGATGCTTTTTCTGTCTTATCCAGTGCAGAGCATATTGCCGGTAGCGGCAGCGGGACAGCTTGTTCGGGAGTAGGAAAGTCGTCCCCTTCAAGTTGACACCCTAGACAGCTGCCTGAGCTTCCTAATGGTAGCACCGGCCCTGACGGACCCAGTTTCTTTACCCTTTGCCTCTTCCCTTTTGTGTAACTAGACACACTGAAACAGAAGAAATCTCACAAAACAAACTGTTGCAAGAGGTGCAGAATGCACCCCAAAAAGGACAGCCCCCCCCCCCCATAGTCGGAAAGGACATGAGGGACATTGGAAAAGCCTGAGCAAAGCCATTGTTGAGCAACAAGTTAGCCTAAGGAAAAGGAATGGACAATTAGAGCACCCCAGGTTTTTCCTACACAGGATAGTACCCCCACACCTGATTGGTGGGAATTGCCTGCCAGCACCAGACTCTCCTCATGATTCTCTTCCATCCCCAGACTGATTAGAAAACTCCCCCTGTGCCCTGATGTGACCTTTGTCTCTTCCCTTTTGTGTAACTAGACACACTGGCACCTCTTTCCCGTCACACCTATTGGCATATTTGGCCCCTCCACCCCTGTGGGCATGTTCCTTTTCTCAAACCTAAACCCACCCAAGAAATCTCTCATATATTCCCATCTCACCTATTGTAGTATACTTAAGCTGATCCCAAATCTTTTGTCCCAAAACTTATAACCACTCCTGGGTTCCCCTCTGAAACTGAGAAAAAGTTGGAAGCAAACACGTGACGGTCTCTCCATGCAGGTCTAGATCTTAACTTTGGTCTGTTGCTCCCCTACATCCTCAAACTTCGCTGGATCCGTGGGGTTGCCTGTCCCCTCTCCAACAGGCAAAGAGAGGTAGCCATTGGTCCTGGTTCCCCTTCTTCAATCTCCTTTTGCTTTTAGCCTTCTCCCTCTCTCTCTTTCCATATTACTTTCATTTCCCCAGCCACTGCTTGTGTTTCCCTCTGAAAACCACCAGCCAGACTGGAAACTGTGTTAGCCAATTGTGTGGGGTTTTTTTTATGCCTCCCATTCCTGTTAAATAAATATTCCTTTTTATTAAGCATTTTGTCTCCCTCTTTTCTCTTTTACTATTCTTTTGGGGAGGGTACATAACCTGACTGTAGTGCGCATCTGACCTCAGACTGATCCAGGAGATGCGCAGGGACTCCTAGTCCGACCAATTCAGCTAATTCCCCTAAATTTAAGAGTCAGGTGGGTATTGGGGCACCAACCCCCCAATAGTCACAAGTGGGAGTGGGGTCTCCTGTTAACATCCTGGTGTGAGCAGGGGTTACCCTTCAGGGGGGGAGGGTTGCCCGCCGGTGGCAGAGGGGAGCAGGGCAGGTTTTGGGTGTGGGGTCCCTCTCGTCATTCTGTCGGGGAACCCCATGGAGGGTGGGTATCTAACGGGGTTCTCTGAGGATGGGAGGGCTTCTGCAGCTATCAGGGTTGTTACGGGTTGGGGGAGATATGGTCCAAAGGGTAGGTGTGTTCCATCTATGAGGAGGGAGCGGTGCCTTGTGCCCTTACCCCTCTCAACCCCCCACGCAGGTAGGTTGTGGGTCGAAGCCCAGGAGACCCCAGGCCTTGGTTTGATGCTGCTGAATGCAAGGTTGGTTGTCAATAAGTCAACTACCATCCGGGAGTTAATCCCGGAGTGGGACGCTGACCTCGTGTGTATTACAGAGACCTGGCTGGACAATTAATCGGGCTCTATTTTGGCCGATCTTGTTTCAACTGGGTTCTCTGTGCAGCATCAGCCTTGGCTGGAGGGACAGAGGGTGGTGTAGCCATTGTTATCATGGATGCATTATCTTTCAGGAGGTACCAGGTGTTGAGTGCCTCCATCTTGTGTTGGATTTGGCCAGGGACAGATTAGAGGTGCTGCTGCTGTACTGTGCACCCAATTACCCAGCAGCATCCCTACATGCTCTGGCCAATCTGGAGTCAGATATGATCCTCCGGACCCCTAGATTAGTAGTCCTGGGGGATTTCAACATCAACACAGACACCAATCTTGGAGGGGCGAGGCATGAGTTCATTTGTCATGACCTCCATGACAAATCTTCTGTGGCCCCACACATGAGGAGGGACATACACTGAATTTGGTTTTCTGCACTGGCCTTGAGGTGGGGGGTCAGCTGGTAGAAGTCAGGGGGGTGGAGCCTTTATCATGGTCTGACCACTACCTCTTTAAGGCATACATCCTGGTGCATGTCAGCCCCCAACAGGGTGAAGGACCTATTAGATCGGTCCACCCCCAGAGACTTATGGACCTGGATTGATTCCAGAATGCTCTGGGGGAGTTTCCCCTGGACCTTGACACCCGCTCTGTCGATGATCTCATAGCCTTCTGGAACACCTTGTTGGCTGAGTCCATTGACAGAGTGGCTCCCAGGTGTCCACTGACCTCCCAAGTCTTCTGCAGGTCTCCTTGATTTACTGAGGGCCTGCGATGTTTGAAGTGGGAGAGCAGGCGGTTGGAGCAATGGTGGTGCCAGACTCGCGACCAGTATGATTGATCGCAGTGTAATAGAAGTTTAAAGGCCTATGCTGTGACGGTGCAGGCAGAAAAGAAGCAGTTCTTTGCTGCCCTTATTGCATCTGCAAAGTCATGTCCAGCTGAGCTTTTACGAGTGGTGAAAGGCTTGGTCAGTCCTGCCTGCCTCCATCTGGACCTGGAGCAATCCAGTGACCACTGTGACCGGTTTATCGAGTACTTTGTAGATAAGATCGCTTGCATCCGCCATGATTTCAGTACCACAGTTATTGCAGAGGATCATCTTGGGGCTATGGATGCCCCGTCCTGTCCTCTTTTGTGGGATCGGTTTCAGATGGTGTCGCCTGCTTATGTGGAGTCCTTGTTGGGATCTGTTCATGCCACCACTTGTGAACAAGATTCTTGCCTGTCCTGGTTGGTGAAAGTCAGCCAGGAGACATTACGGCCATTGATGGCTGGGGTGGTTAGTGCCTCCCTTTGGGAGGGCAGGGTGCCTGACTGCCTTAAGGAAGCTGTGGTTAGGCCCCTGCTTAAGAAACCACCAGTGGGAGGCTGATGCTCCTGCCCTCCTGCCATCAGAGGGAGGCTGATGCTCCTGCCAGTTATCAGCAGATCTCTAACCTTCCCTTTTTAGGAAAGGTTATTGAACGGGCTGTGGCACGGCAGCTCCAGGAACATCTGGACCGCACCGGTTTCCTTGACCCCTTTCAGTCTGGTTTTTGGCCTGGGTATGGTACGGAGACTGCACAGTTGGCCTTGGTTGATGATCTCCGTCTGTCATTGGACCAAGGTCATCAGACCTTACTGTTTCTACTAGACCTTTTGGCTGCATTTGACAGTCGATCATGAGGTGTTGGTGACTCACCTGTGGGACCATGCCAGGATTGGCGGAAAGGTCTTGGACTGGATTTGTTCATTCCTGGCCAGGAGAACTCACCGGGTGGTCTTGGGGGAGTGTACGTCCTTCCACTGGGGCCTCACGTGTGGAGTCCCGCAGGGTGCCATTGTGTCCCCCCTCTTGTTTAACATGTATATGCAGCTGCCAGGGGAGATCATGAGAGGGTTTCAGGGCATGCAGTGTCATCAGTATGCTGATGACGCTGAGCTCTACCTCTCTTTTTCCATCGACCCAGGTCACACAGTCTCCCTATTTTCCCAGTGCCTGTCAGCTGTGGGGGCTTGGATGAGATTGATCCATCTACAATTGAATCCTGAAAAGATGGAGGTGATGTTGGTGTGTGAGGGCTTGGGGGTCCTGGGGGTGGTTGAATCTCCTCTTATGGGTGGGGGGGTTCACCCTCCAATGGTCTCTCAAGTGTGGAGTCTGGGTGTGCTCCTCGATTTACGGCTCAGCCTGGAATCTCAGGTTGTAGCTGTGGTGGGGAGTGCATTTCAGCAGTTAAATCTTGTCCGGCGGCTTCAGCCATATCTCTCAGACTCTGACCTCATCACTGTCATCCATGCCTTCATCACCTCGAGATTGGATTACTGCAACATTCTCTATGTGGGGCTGCCTGAGAAGCTGGTCTGGAGGCTGCAGCTGGTGTAGAATGCCGCAGCCCATGTCCTTATGGGGCAGGCCGCAGGGAGCACATCACACCAGTGCTCCGGGCTCTGCACTGGCTGCCAATAAAGCATTGGGTCAGGTTAAAGGTGCTGGTTCTAACCTTTAAAGCCCTTCACATCCTGGGCTCTACTTATCTGTGGGACCACTTCACTCCCCATGTGCCCGTGCGACCGTTGAGATCCTTGGGAGCCTTTTTGGAGATTCCCAATGTGAGGTGGGTGGCCACCGATGTTAGATCTTTTTCGGTAGCTGCCCCTGTGCTGTGGAATTCACTCCCAGAGGAGGCTCGGTTGGTCCCACACTCCTGCTATTTCAGTGTTTATGTAAGACCTGGCTGTTCTGCCGGGCCTTTGGCGAGGAGTAGGGGTAGGTTGGGTGGGATGGGGGTAAGGTGGGTTTCTTTTCCCTGTATTGGTGAAGTTTTAATTGTTTTAAATTGTTTTATTGTTTTTTGTTTATATTATTGTTTGTTGCCCCGGGCTGCCCTGTGGGCAGGAGGGGTGGGATAAAAATTTTAATTAAAATAAAATACAACTAAAACTGTGCTTGCCCACCATAGGGTGCACAGGGGATCAGCTCATGATCATGTGGATGCACCCTAAGTGAATGCAAGATGCAGTAAAACATCACTTATATAGACCTTACTAATCCACACCCTTCATTATTCTGGACACACTTTACATCTGCCATTACTTCAAAAGAGCCAGAGCCTGTCTATCTATTCAACACTCATCAGCTGTTCAGCATTTAATAGTTGTTTGGTACATATCAGTACCCTCTTGTTCTTGAATCAAATCCAAACCAAAAGCCCATCCTCCTAAGGTGTTTAGGTATAGAGAGTTCTCTTGCACACCTATCAAGAGTTCTGGATTTTCCAGGACATCCCTGCTTTAAAATTCCTGATTGCGGGTGTTATGGCAGGCTTCCCTGTGGGCAGGAGGGGCGGGAGAGAAATCTTTTATAAATAAATAAATAAATAAATCCCACAGACACATAACTGGCTGAAATGGGCATAGGTCGCAGCTTTATTAGCATAACAATAGTCAGCCCCTTCCCGGGAACACCTGACATCACTGTAGGCACCTTGTACAGTGAGTGCCTGCAATCGATGCATTCAGGGTAACACTCATCAAAAGGCATACCCTGTGCAAATGTCAGCCAGGGAACCATGAACAGCTTGTGAGTCAGGGGGTCGGGGGCAGTCATCCTACCTCCACTTCATAGGAGTACCACAGGCACAGGTCATACTGCTCCCTCCCCTAAAAATTGGGGTGATGTCAGGGGACAGGACTACCAGCTCAGCTGTGCATACTTTGCCCTCTCCTCAGTACCCATGCATGCCCTGCCCTTTTTTCAATTTGACAGATTCAATTAACCTTCAATTCGCTCTTATTGCTGGTTCTCAATAGGGCCGTGCGAACACAGGGGGTTTGGTGTTTGGCCCGTTCGGGGTTTGGCCCCCTTGAAACCATTTGGGTTTGGGCTGTTTGGCCCAAACCTGTTTGGTTTCACTGAACCTGTTCGAGAGCGAGCGGGGAGAAACCCGCTTTCCCCTCCCCCCTCCATGCTGCGTGGGTGGAAGGGGCTCTGGGGCTCACCTCCCCCCACCCTGCCCAATCTGGTAAAACATTTTAAAAAAACCCAAAAAAACCCCACCCCAGGTATTGACCTACCTGGTGGAGCCAGGGCTGCGGCCCGGGGTCCAGCAGCGGCAGCAGCAGCGGGTCTGGCTCTGGTGGTGCTCCGGAGTGCTTCAGGCCTCTTCTAGGCCTTTTGGGAACTGAAGGAGGCTTCCGGTCCCTCCCTTAGTTGTTGGAAGGCCTAGAAGAGGCTGTAAGTGCTCCAGAGCACTGCCAGAGCCAGACCTGCTGCAGCTGCCACTGCCACTGCCACTGCCACCGTACTCAGGGGCAGAGCCCCGAAACCAACAGGTAGGTTGATCCCTGGGGTGGCGTGTTTTTTTAAAAAATAATTTTTTACCAGGCTGGGCAGGGTGCGGAGGGGAGGGGAGTTTCGGCACCCCTTCTGCCCGTGCAGCCTGGAGAGAGAGGGAGGAGGGAAAACTGGGTTACCTCTATCCCCTGCCCCCCGCCTGAATGGGTTCAAAACCTGAACTTTGTTCAGCTGGCTTGGGCGGGGGGCAGTTCAGACTCAGGGTGTTTGTGAATGGCCCGAACACCCCGAGTTCGGGCTGAACACCAAACCCCTGAACTCTGTTCGCACATCCCTAGTTCCTATGAAGATATCCTGTTTACAACACAGGCATACAGGCTATTTTAATGGGGAGGGTCAAACCCCACCAGGTGCATCAGGGTCTTATAGGTTCATGTGTGCTGGCAGTCTCAAGGAATGGCGGTCAGATAACTGAGTGGAGCCCAACCCCCTTCCTGCTATTACCTGATTCCTCCACCAGAGCCACAAACATGCCACCTATTGATTGGCAGGAGCATTTCCATTTGTCCCATTGATGGTTTGCAAATTGCTGTCTTTCACACCACCATTCCTACAGACTCTGCAGAAGTTTTCATGACTGCCAGACAAATTACAAAACAGGTGTTAACTCAGGGATGTCCTGGAAAATCTGGGACCCTTGAGAGGTATGTCCTCTGTACTTGAATGAAAGCCCTTTGATTCTGTTACGGGTCCTTGATTCTATGTTGTCTGTTAGAATTCTGGGATGCAGCTGGAATTTTCACCTTTGTTGAGTTCCTCCACGATTAAAGCAATATTGCTGTATCGGGCAGAGATCTGGGATGGTGATGAAATGGCAGGGAAGGAGATAGAAAAGGCACAATCTGATTTTCTTAGAAAAATACTTGCAGTGCATACAGGTACCCATGGTGAGGCTAGAAACAGGGACTGTGAATATTCAGATCAGAGCAAAACTCTATGATCCATTATTGGATCAAAATCAGAGCCTTAGAGCCAAGGAGATTTNAATTGCCGAAAAATTGCGGAAATTGTGGAAAACCGCTATTCCGCTATTTTGTGGCGCTGGCGGAATTGCGGAAGTAGTGAAAATGTAATGTTTCCACGATTCCACTAAGTAGCGGAATTAAATAAGTGGAACCGCGGAACCGCGGAATGAAACTAGCGGAATGAAAGCCTCTACCATGCTGTTCCACTAATTGCGGAAACACTGTTTCCGCTGGAAATAGCTACCGCTGCGATATTCCGCTACAGCCCTAGTGGTAATGTTCCAAGTCTACAGAAATGAGAGAGAGAGAGATTTGATTCTCCATGTGTGAAAGCATAGCTCTTTCACGATTATCGAGAAAACTATTTGGATCTTGCAGAATGATTCCATCAGAATGCTACATGATCTGGTATGCTATGTGATTGCAACACACAATCGGCAATCAAGGTGTAGGTGCAATTTAGTTTTTCAGTGATTGTTGTGTATTGTCCAGGAGCCAAGCCTTGCCATGGTGTGCTATGTTAAGAGCAAGGCATATATTGTTAATCTTCAGGAGCCAAGCCCTGCCACAGTGTGTTCTGATAAGAGCAAGGAATCCATCAGTATTGTATTTTTGATCTTGTAACTTTTTTGCTTAAGCCATTAATAAATTCATTCATTCATTCATTCATTCAGTCCTACCTGGAAGTTTAGCTGAAGTACAAGCAACATAGTAAATTTCTTATGAGTGAGTGTTGGATAGTAATTCCAATAATTTGAATGTCTGGCATCTTCTCTCCTGTTTAAATATTCAGTTTAAGGATTTTGGATAAAAGTATTTAGACTTTTTGTGCATCCTGCCTTCACTAAAGCCAGAAGTAATTCTACAGGGACAGGGGCCAAGATTTTATTCTAATACTCACTGACATTATATAGCCGAATCTGGAGATGGCAGCTGAAAGAATCTTCAACCGTGTCAAGAAAAAAAAAAAGTGGTTATTTTAGAGAAACTCCATGATCTAGACAATCCTACTGAAAATGCATCAACAACTTTTGTCATAGAGGAAACCATGGGAAGCCATGCAATACCCTGCCTGTAACATACTAAGCAATCAATTTATTTACCATATATTAGCTTCTGGTAATATATGCAGGGAAACCATTCAGTGACAGGTGGTCTATTAAAAACAATAATTCTTAATAGCTTCCTTTTTCTGATCAACATGGATCAAAGGTTGCGATAATTGTGATTTTTACTATGCTTCTCTCTTTTCTGAGCTCAGACCTTATTTAATAGTACTTGCTAATTCATTGACTTGATTCTGACACCTTTCAGGCCTTGCCCTAAGAGGAGCCAAGGAGGTATTGATGGGATCATCTTAAGGAATCTGTGTATATTAAGAGCTCTTCTCACTTCCTAGTAAGATTCATTCTCTTCTTTTGCCCTGAAGTGCACTTTTCTGCCTTATGGAAAGAGATGCTGAACAATCTCTCCTACTCCTGAGAAGCTCTTTAGTCTTTCATGTTGGCTGAAGTGACTCTTGGTAGGAGTACAGATGATTAACTGCAAGCTCTCCTGCTGTTCTCAGTCAGCAAGCTATTCGTGGTTCCAACAGATGTTTCTTTTTTTAGGGCTTCAAGAACTATAATTGAGTTTGAAAAAAAGTTTTGAGTGCTCCTTAGTACTTGTCATTCAGTACAACCAGTTCTCAAAACTATGATATACAAATGTAAAGTTTACAGGCACAGCAGGAGCTATTCCTCCCTTTTCCATTACTTTCAAGACCTTGGAGGAGAGACTCCCAAACTATGGGTTGGACTCCCAGCTGAGTGTATGCCATGTGCACATTGATATTAGGTATACTTTGCACCCCTACTGCTGAGACAAATGAGACAACAATGAAGTTTTGAAGATAAAAGGCAGCAGCTCTTTATTAACCCTTATGGACTCTTATGGGGTAGTTAGCTACCCCGGAGTGAAAAAAGCATGTACAAATATGATAATTAGTGGACCTACATCATCATCATCATCGTCGTAATAATAATAATAATAATAATAATAATAATAATAATATAATAATAATAAATTTATTGCATAACAATAAAGTCATTGCAAACATAAAACAATATATACTCATAAATTAAAATACATCAGACATGGCGCGATCATACCTAAATACAACCGCAGCCATATGACAAACACTATAACATTTTTTATAAAAGTAACAATAAAAGAAACATAACTCAGGACCAAGGCAAAAAATTCAGAAAGTACATAGTCACCTTAGTAAACCCAGATCAGATAGCTTGTATACAAGGCATAATTAAGTAACAGTTGATACAGAGTATGCCACAGACAAAAGTCAACATCCTGGTATCCTAAGACTACTTACTAACTTTTATCCACTTAACATAATTATTTCCACCCAGCTTGGTTATTACAAATAGTACTATACAGTACCTAAGGTAGGGCCCATAACTCATATCACTTGAGAAACCTCAGACAGGGGCAAATCCTGCCCATGGTTCTATTAGGGTATGAACTTCTCATTCCGTTTATACATGTACATTTTCCAAAGGAATTTGGCAATTTTACTGGACACTTGGGTCGATCGATCCTCCAGGAGGAACTTAAATAAATATAGCTCTTGGGGCTCTTCCTGGAAGATTGTCTATCAGGGTATGCACATATTTCTCCTGCAGCTGAGCATAATAAGGGCAGTCAAGGATCATATGCTCCAAGGACTCAATTGAGCACAGATCACAAGGACATAAACGTTCCGCAAGCGGGATACCCTTGTAGTGGCCCTCGGTAATAGCAGACGGGAACATATTGAACCTTGTAAGCATGAATGGTCTCCTAAATTTGGCCATCAAACTTTTCTCCAGATACGGCATTGGAGAACCAGGTAGGTTAGAGAAAAGGCCATAAGGGCTTAGCACTCTGATTTCCCCCAAAGCAGCGTTTTCCTCCTGACAGGTAATATCACACAACCTGGTAATTATCAATTTTCTGGCCCCCTTAAATCCTAGGTTCCCCAATGCCCAGGGGTCTATTCCCATATATTTCAGATAAGCCTCTACCTGCACAATCCAGGCATTTCTAAACTTATCTTCTTGAACCAGGAGAGAGAGGGGCACTGACAGCTTAAACATTAGATGGAGCCAG
>QEPC01006602.1:119405-132868 GCA_003113815.1 Sphenodon punctatus | reverse complement strand
TGGATGAATTGCAAGTTCATAGGACATTCTCCTACAAGGTAAAAGAAATGTGTGAAGTGATCTCACTGTCTGCAAAACACAAGAGGTGTGTTTTTCTCCCAGGTGTTTTTTTTTTATCCATATGCTCTGGTCCCAATTAAAGCCTCATATGGACCTGTAGGCTCAGTTAGAAAGTATAATGCTAGAAAAGAGAAACATCCACTGGAAGAAAAGTGGAAAACAACTGCAGCGGAGGTGGGTCAGCATTTGAATTTTAAAAAAACATGGAGAAATGTTTCTTTAAATAAAAACTGCAAATGTAATTTGACACTCTTTGCAAGCACTTTTTAATTGCTGCATGAATATTTATTGAGGCAAACTTATGTTCCCAAGAATATTTGCTGAAGGAGGAAGTGGACCTGATTCGCTATTACATAAAGACTAGGGCTGACAGGAGCAGCTAAATTGCTGCTCACAAGAAACTTTGCCATATCAGGGACCGGGATTGATTTCCTGACTGTTTCCTAATACTGATGTGACTGACTTCTCGATACGTTCAATACTGCAAGATACCATCCCCATTTACAGACTTTCCACTTACCATTTACCACATACCATGTACCATTCATTTACTGCTTACCAAATTGCTGAGGTTACCGTTTTATTTCTAGGTTTGTTGTTTCTGCATTTCTGAGTCAATCACTGTGCAAATAACCCATCCCTTAACCTTCCCCCACTGCCACTTAACCTCCACTTCAGTGCCTCCAATCAAAATTGTTCTACATCATTCCCTTTGCTTTTGACCATCTTCAATTGAACTACAGATTAGCGAAGGAATCTGCGTACCAGCTAATGAGTGACAATTTGTCACCC
Source organism: Sphenodon punctatus (assembly GCA_003113815.1). NCBI lineage: Eukaryota > Metazoa > Chordata > Lepidosauria > Sphenodontia > Sphenodontidae > Sphenodon > Sphenodon punctatus. Next base: position 132,016 of record QEPC01006602.1, on the reverse strand, counting down.
ATGGCATCCACCACCAAAAGCGACCTGTTTGTGTGCAGTCTCCAACAGGATGCAGAGACACCATCCACCAGCTGGAATAGTGCTGGACCCCAGTTAGCACCAGATGTGGAGATGCTGTCCACTAGCACTAGACACAGAGGCAGAATGTCACTGGGCCACAGTTAGCGCCAACACTTTGCTGGGTGCTTTGTCCTCGGGCTATAAGGAGCCACCTGGGAACAAAGGGGGATGAGCAAGAAATTCCAAGAACTGCCTCTTCTCTATTTTAAGGACAGGCAGCCATTCCATCTTTAGTTTGTCAGATGTGTTGTTCTCCTGCTGTGGATTTCCCTGTTCACCCTTGAAACTCTGCTCTGCATCCAGCTCCAGTTCCTGGTTCCCATCTCTGGCCTCAGCCTTCATACTCAACTCTAGTTTTTGGTTCTCTTCTCCAGCCTCAACCTTTTCACCCAGTTCATGCTGCAGGGGAAGGCAAAAGCAAAACAAAACAAAACAAAAAAACACTTCATAGTCGACCTGCCAATCTTCCCAGAGGAAAAATTCCTTCCCGACCCCAAATATGACCATCAGTTACTAGATACTGAGCATGCATGCAGGCCACACCAGCCAGTCACCTGATATACAATTATAGTACCCAGGCTTCGTGCCCCAACAGTTCCATCTCCAGCTGAAGACAACTTTGATGCTTCAGGAAGAAAGGGGGGAAAGTGTTCTTTGGAGGTGGGCGGAAATTCCTCTTGTAGTATCAAATAAAAAAAAACCTCACAAGTTATGTGTCATACATTTATCCAAATCTGTTTTAAAGCTATTTAGATTTGTTGCTCCCTCAACTGCCCCAATAAGCTTATTGTGTATTGGGCTGGTATTTATTTACCTCTCGGGATTTGAAATCGATGGCAAAGTGATAAACAGCAAAGTAGTAATAATAATAATAATACATTTATTTGTATTAACCGTCAGGTTATAACAAAATTGACAAAATTGCAAAATACAAACAATTATCCACATAGAATAAAAATAAAACTGAGACACAAGTTCTCAAAAAACTATACAAATACAAAAAAAATACGCATTTCCCAGTCCACATATTAATATATACATTTCAATAACATATTCTTCCATCTAACAGTCATAAACTATTTGTAATTATGTCCCAAGTGCCTCCAGTGTGTCAATTTGGCTGCCTCTTACTGAAATAGCATGCAGGCAAAATCTTGCAACACTTATAGCCTGAGATGAATCCCTAGCATCCGTTAACTGTCTAAGTCTTGCCTTGTAAGACAAGTCCTGAGAGGTGAACAAAAACGGACCCAGATACTTCTCCCTAATAGCATTATAAATAGGGCACTGAAAGAGAATATGAGTTAAGTCCTCAGTCAAATCAAATGCCAGTCACACAATGGACAAATTCTATCATTCTTTTCAGTGTGCGTATAACGTCCCGCAGTCACGGCAGAAGGAAAAACCTGACAGCAATACAAGGTAAAAGTACGCCTTAAATGGAAATTTCTCCACTGTGTAAGATAACTGCCATCCAATAATTTCATTCTAAAGTCAGAATAATTCGGGGCCACTTTTTGCGATCTCAAATCTGCTTAATTAGTCTGAAGATCCTGATCTATGATTCTTCTTTTAATAAGCTCCGCCGCATGCTTTAAATCCATCTGCTTAAAGTAAATTCTAGGAAAACCAAGCTTGGACATCTCAGACTCTATAGAGGATGACCACACATTCATTATATCTTACTGTTGGATAAGTTGTACCAACAGTGAAGATTCTTGAGGAAACAATGTTACTTTAAGTCAATACTTTAGTATTAGAATTAATGCCTTAGCTCTCACAGATGTTACTTGTGCTTCAGCTCTAAGGATAGCTTGCAGCGTGCCTATGGGTAATCCAAAAATTGTCCTAATGAAGCCGTTCTGACATGGTTCCATTTTATTCAGAAAGTCAACACCCCAAATAGGTATTGCATAACAAAGATGGTTGATTACTTTAGCTGCAAAGAGTTTTAATGCCGGCCTCACCAGTTTACCTCCTAACCTGTAATAGAAATTTTTAAGGGAAACTGTTGTTTTACTCGTTGTGCCCTTAATATATTCGAAATGCTTCCTCCATTTGCCCAAGGATGAGAATACCACACCTAGGTATTTAAACTCTTTTACCTGTTCAATCATCACTTCATCGATTGACCAATGAGAGAGTCTATTTTTCCCGCTTTTAGTTGCTACCAGCACCTTGGTTTTTTCATAGTTAATTGAGAGCTTTTCCTGTTTACAATACTCTCCAAATTTCTGAAGGCTTCTCTTTAGGCCAATCTTGGATTGTGAAATTAGAACTGTGTCATCTGCGTATAGCAATATGTGCACCTTCCGACCACCAATCCTCGGTGGATGAAACTTATCCTCCCTCATATAGGGTACCACATTATTCAAATAGATATTGAAAAGTGAGGGGGCCAGTATACAGCCTTGTCTGACACCCTTCACTACTGGAACTATACCTGTTAGAGGATGAGACCTTGAATATCTCACTCGAAGAGTATTGTTTGAGTGAAGCTTAATCAATAAGAACAAAATGAGAGGGTCCAGAGTGGTTAAACTCAACCTGTACCACAGCCTGCTCCTATCCACCGTGTCAAAAGCTGCACGAAGATCCACAAAACACATAAACAGCTTAGATTTGTTATAAAGTCGGATCTGCTTATTGATTATATAAGACAATACATATATCTGATCCACAGTTGATGAGCCCTTATGGAACCCAGCTTGTTCTAGTTCTAGAAAGAACTCTTGATCTACCCATTTCTGTAGTTTATGCAGAAGAAACTTTGCGTATAATTTGCCTATTATATTTAACAGGCTTATCGGCCTATAATTACTAGGTAGCTGCACATTACCTTTTTTATAGATAGGAATAATTATACTTGTTAGCCATTGTTTGGGAATATGACCGGTTGCATTAATACTTGTGAAGAGAGAAGCTAGCAGGTTCGATCAACAAGTGACCTGACTTTTAAGGAGCTCAGCAGGTAAATAATCATCACCAGGTGACTTCCCTGTTTTTAACTGAAGAATTAGCTCTTTGACATCATTAGCAGTAACAGGTTCCCAGTGTTGTAATCTATCCGCTGAGTCCATTTCCACATTAGTAGGCAGAACTATTCTCCCTTCAAAGTGTTTAGAAAAATAGTTTCCCCAGATTTGGGGAGGGACATAAGGTAAGGAAAAAGTTCTTTTGCTGGTTCCCATAGAGTGCAACATCCTCCAGAAGTCCATTGTTTTAAATGGAACTCATGTTTTTTCTTTATAAGGAGACGCCTGTATTGAGTTCTCCTAGCTATAAATATTAGTCTATTTGTTTTGGAAGGATTATAGTTCAGGTGTTTAGTAATCTTCCTAAGATCATGTCTTGATTCCCTGCATTGTACATCAAACCAAGAAGGATTTGATGACCACTGATTGGGTGGTATTCTCATAGTTGTTAATAGAGGTTGCAGACAGTGTAGAAGTTTCCCATAACAATCAACCTCCACTCCTGATGGGGAAAGAATTTTATCCACCAGTAAACAGACATGATCTTGTTTTATGAGAGAGGCAAAGGTCATTTCCAGCGAAGCTGACCATGGTATACTCGTAAGGACCTTAACCTTACCTTCCTGGGCAGTCTCTTGAAACCCACCCTGCTGCCTCTGTCTTCCACTTACGTATTCCCTTATGGTCAACGTCAAAGGAAAATGATTAGTTATAAAAACTGGGATAATTCTAAAATCCAAAATGGAGGATGTGAAGGTATCTGAGACCAAAAAATAGTCATGGGGAGGTATAATCCTCCAAACTAATTAAAGTAGGAGCTTCCCTAGGGTCCCCAGTCCTGACTTTAAAATCTCCTCACAGAATTATGCCAGCAGAAGGAAAAGATTGAGCTGCAGTGGTCAGAAGCTCTGTTAACAAGGACCACATTTTTACCTCATTATAATTGGAGTTCACAGGAGGAATGTATACATTCCGTAGAATACAATCACCAAGAATAGGACCTGACAAGTGCCATTGAGATGTCAGAAAGCATTCTTGATTCCTGAATACAAATTATATCAAAGTCATTACAAAGTTCTATGAAATTAGGATCATGGAGCCTCAATCTCCAGCCAGCAATATTCCAATTTACTATCTTCAGTTTCCCACTCGACTGTAAATTCAGTCACAGAGAAGGGACCACCTCTATCCTCTCAGCCAATGGTTCGGGCATAATGGATACATTTCCAAAGGAATCCAGATTAGCCGTAGTCAAATAGGCCAGATTAGGTAATTCCTCAAAAAGATGAGCATTAGATGGAATAGAATGCTTTATAATCCCAGCTTCTTCTGGCCTAGGCATTGGCGGAGGCACTGTCTTTTAATGTTCCTCCACTTGGGAATTCACTATTTTATTAGCCGAGCTAATTACATTAGCGAGGACACAAAAAGACTATCCAGTCTACAGTAGCCCCTATACCCCCTAATGATTACTCAGCTGACTTTGTAGAGTGGAAAGCCTAGCCATAGTTACTTTCTTGTCTTTCCTGGATTCCTTGGGACACCTCACTCTGTCTGCCTCCAGGTGGAGTGGGAACCTTTGAATTAACACTAGGTTGGAAAGGGACCACCTCATCAGACTGTATAGGCAAGGATGTTAAAGAAGAGAGGGAAGCTACCAAAAAAGAAGGACCATTCCCCACTGACAGGGAATTTTGAAACATAATGACTCCCTGGTATGTGAATTCAACACTTGCTACTGTCTAGCAGATATCTGGTGAAAGGCCTAAGGAATAAAAACTATTACCATGCCCAGTCCAGTTTTATTTCCTGAAGCTGGTCCGGAGGCTGCAGCTGGTTCAAAATGCCACAGCCTGTCTCCTTAAACTTTAAAGCTTTTCATGGCCTGGGCCCTGCTTATTTGTGGGACATCCTCACTCCCCATGTGCCCGTGCGACCCTTGAGATCATCCGTGGGAGTTTTTTTGGAGGTTCTCCGGGCGAGGCGGGTGGCCAACGACGTTAGATCTTTTTGGTGTCTGCCCCTGTGCTGTGGAATTTGCTCCCAGAGGAGGCTCGGTTGGTTCCCACTCTCCTGCTATTTCAGCATTTATGTAAGACCTGGCTGTTCTGCCAGGTTTTAGACTAGGGGGAGGGAGGGGTTTATCTTTCCCCCACATATTGTATTTTTAACTGTTTTAAATTATTTTATTGTTTTATTGATTGTTGTTGTTCACCACCCCGGGCTGCCCTGAGGGCAGGAGGGGTGGGATATAAGTTTTATATAAATAAATAAAAATAAATAAATAAATATACAAATACTCTACATTATATGTTTAAACTACCCTGTTCCTCACAGGGCAATCCTCCACCATTTGTCGATGGAAGTTTTCCTTTGTCTTCAGTGGGTGGAAGAGTGTGGGGAATATAGGATGGCAAGGGGAACCAGGAACGAAGGAGGGGGCCCATGACACAAGCACACAAATCCTGGACTGCTGAGTTGCAATAATGAACAAGAGAAGAACCGCTGAACTTGAACACACCTGCAACTGCACAACCTTGGGGGTGTGGGGGTGCCACTATAAGGAGGTTGGGGGGGGACACCTTGGGCTCAGGCCAATCAGCCCAGTCATGGGTAAAATGCCTTTCTGGCCTCAATTAAGGTGACCACTGAGCCTGTAGTGTGGGTGGGTGGATTTGTGCATCTGAGATCCAGCCACAATGCCTTGCAGCCCTTCTCCTGGCAGAGGCTATATGTCCTTTGTGGGGACAAGCTCTGTCTTCCTGCCCTAAAACCATGGGGTGCGACTCCAGCTTGAGCAGCCCTGCCTCTGCCCATCCTCCTGAACTAAACTCCCCTTTTCCCACCACCTGACATAAGGGAATGAAGAAGAGAAATTTCCCAGCCAGCACACCCTGCAGCTTCTTTTGCTCTAAAAGAAAATGTACATGACAAGAGTTTTTGATTCCTCTTACCTAAATGCACACACAAGTAATGTAATGTCTTTCCTACATATCAGTGTGACTTTATCACCAGATTTCCCCAGATTTCTTTATCACCAGATTTCTCTCCCCTCCCCCTTCACTTTTAAGACTAGGACTGCAATAGGTTGACCACGTTTGTGGTCATTACTAGAAATGAAACAAATGTGAAATAATATTCATATTTTCAAATTTGTGAATATTGTTTGCATTTTTAGATAGTCCACCGAATACACGAATGAGAAATCACCATGGAAGGGATATTCACAAATTTGGTCACTTTGACCAAAATACTAAAATAATGTCAATGAAATACCAATTTGTTGTATTGTTTACTTCTTTTTAGTACTATTGTAAAACAGTTTTATGTGTAATAGTAGGAAACTGCCAAAGCAAAGTAATGAAAATACTGAATTGACAAAAATATTGAAATGAAGTGACCAAAGTAACTGAAACACAGTACCTGAAAAAGATGTTAGTTTCCACAAATGAAGAGGGAACCAAACTGCAAATTGGTTCATATTGGTTTCATCAGACCCAATTCAATGCAGATGAAATTGTTGGATATTATATTCACTGGGTATATTGATTTCAGCTCGAGTCAATCAAGTTTGAGAACCTCTACCTTATAACTTCAGTCAAGGATCTTCAAAGGAGCTTGATATAATGTTTAAAAGAAAAGATGGGGCAAAGGATGTAAAGCTCTGTGGTGAAGCACTGGGGGAAAGTAGTTTCAGAATCATGCCCATAGTGACAAAGAGCTTCACTACTTGTTTGCCTGGCCTGAGAAAGAAATGGTTAATCCAGAGTGCAGGGATCATGACATGACCAAAAGTGTGTGGGTTAGAGTTGAAGGTCGATACTCGCATTCTCACATTTCTTGACAGGAATCAGTGTTCTTTCATTCTTGCAAATGAGAACAAGCCAATAACTGCCTGGATTCTCACAGAGAAAAGCAAAAAAAATTAAAACGGCCTTCTCCCACACTTGCAGACCTGGGAAGGCCTTTTGTTCACAAACAAACCCTGTCTGACTTACCTGGCTGCCTCTCTGAGTTTGGGACTGCTCCAGCTGCTGGGTCTCTCCCTGCTCAATGTCCCTGCAGGGGGAGGTTGGGAACCAAGGAGAAGGTTTCATTTCAAACCTCTTTGGCTTCTCACTCTTTTTCTGGTTGGAGAAGTTTTTTTAAAAAAAGCTCCTCTGTGGAACACAGTTGTCTTTGCAGGAGCAAAGTCCACCCAGCCCAGGAGTCAAGAGCTTAGTTTTAAAAGTTATAATCCAGCTGTAAATATCAGAAAACCAGGAAATGCTGCACAGAGTATGTGCATAGAATAGATTAGAACTACAGAACCCAGCAGCCAAGCAGGCAGCACAGACATGCAGAGTGATCAGAAGCAATGTGGACAACAGTTCCTAGCAGCCCTACAGCCACCAGGGCATGCTCAGTGGGGAAACAGAAGCCAGAAAGAGTCTGCTATTGTAAACCAAGGGAGTGACATCTCTTCAATTGAGAATTAGTCAACAAGTATGCTCTGGTCCACAGCTAGCATATTATTCTTGAGTCTAGTTTTAGCCTCAAGAAAATTCACCTTTATGTAACTTTAGTTTGGCTTTTAGATGACAGTTAAGAGGAAAACATATGACTTCTCATATACCATGTTTTTCATAGGTATATGAGGGATGTGAACATATATTTTATTTTTTATCATACTCCATGTTTTTTCGTGAGTATATGAGGGTTGTGAATTTATATTTTTTTGGCTTAGGCCATAAATAAATCATTCATTCATTCATATGACTTCTGATGGAAATTAAGTTATAACCTGGACTACAGAGTAGCTACTGAGTCTATAATATAAAAAATAAATTGTTTTTTCTAAAATTGGCATGCCCTAATTAAATGTACTAAAACCCCACATGGATTTGTGCAGCATCATGTCTTTCTATCTTCCTCCTTTGTGAGAAAGAAGCAAACCCTTATAACTGACTCAGATATCTTATTGAGATTCAGAATACTAATGTGATTATTTTCCTAACTTGAATGGTTTAGTACATGCAATCATTGCCATCAATGAAAAGGCCATTTCAGTGGGAAGAGAAACATCATTATTCCCAACACATGTAAACTTTCCAAAATGTCAAGGACTTTTAAAACAACACACACACTTATTCATATACAACTGCTTAGAGAACAGTTGACTTACATCATACTGTAGATAGTTTTGATAAAAGTTTGGGGAAGCTAGTATATTACATGGTGCTTTGCTAAAAAACCACCATGTAACAAATCACCTTTAAAAAAGAATGGAGATGGAAAGCCAACCAACAAGTTATGGATCAATGTGTTCACTAGTGAAGCACCTGGGTAATTAAGAAACTACTGAATTTATTACTGTAGATGGAAAAAGATGGCTATTCAATCCTCTCCAATGTCCCTTCCTTCCTTCCTTCCTTCCTTCGTACTTTGTGTTTGCACAATGCACTTTTAGGGTGTATATTGGCCCAAATTCACATTCTGAGAGTTATATAAAACTCTTGCCACTTTACCATCTCCTGTATAAATTCAAGCTATTCTGAGTAGACTCAACTACTCAACTACCAAGTAGACTCAACTACTCAGAGCTCGATTCCCTGCTCTGCATCCTGCGCGGCTTTACTAGCAAAGCTGCACGCGCACGCGGGGGGGGAGCTTTCACACCGGCTGATCCCCGCGCATTCCCCACCGCAGCCCAAATATGCACGGGGGGGGGGAACATATGAAAGTGGCCTCATCCTTGAAAATAATTCACATGAGAAATAGGGTGTTTTCAGGTTTTCAGGTTTTTCTGTAACCTTAGTTTCATGAGTCTGGGTGTTTTCAGACATGACGCTAACCCCAGTTTAACCATACTTGAACATTTCTTATGCATGTTGCAGGGTTGCATAGGGCACCAATACAGCCCTGCAACATGTATAAGAAAAGTTCAAGTGTGGCTAAACTGGGGTTAGCGTCATGTCTGAAAACACCCAGACTTATGAAACTAAGGTTACAGAAAAAGTTTCCTACATATTTTATGCTTTCATTTTAGTTGTACAACTCCTCCATTTTAGGGTTGCAAGAAACATGGAAGATATATTTTACCCAATTTAAAGTGAATAGGTTCCGTACTTCCTGAATTATGGTTAAAGGTAGCCTAATAAGCTTCTTTAGGTCAAGGGGAGGGCATTTAGTCCCTCCTGCAATTTACTTCTATACCCACAAATTGGTCCCTCAGCTCCTGTATGGGGCTCTTTTTTGGGTAATAGGTAAATTACAGGTTCTAGAGAAATTTCAAGCAGGCATTGCCCGGGCAATTTTGATAGCCCCTGCAGGATCCCCGAGCCAAGTCCTCTGCTGTGAGTGCGGTTTGTTACCACTTCAGGTTAAAGTCTGGCAAGGAACCATAACGTACTATCTTAACCTCCATTTTAATATAGCTGTCCCCTGGGCTCAGCTGGTCATGAGTGATAAATTCCCGAGCTCCTGGTTTGGTTTGGTAACTGAAAAAATAAGACATTTGGGCTTTGCCATTGAGGCCTTAACCCTGCTAGGATTCAAAGGGAACAGGAAACTACTACTTGACTGATAGGGATGGGTGAACAGATCGTGGTTCGGGTTCGGCTATTCGGTTCGGTTGCGTTTGGTTCATGCGTTTGGTTCGACCATTCGGTTCGTTCGCTGCGTTCAGGTTCAGCCGTTCAGTTTGGTCGTGTGTGGTTCGGTTTGGCGTTCGGGAAAAGTATCACGAGAGCCCGTGATCGACCCAGAAACAGGAAATTCAAGTGCGTGCGGAGCTTGTGTGGGTGAGAGCGTGTGTTGTGGCTGGCTGTGTGTTCGTTTTTGATTCATGTGTGTTTTGGCTGTGTGGTGTGTGTTGGTTTTGGTTTGGCTGGTTGGTTAGTGTTGGTGGGTGCTGTGTGAGTTGTGTTGGCTGTATGGTGTGTGTTTAAAAAATAAAAAAATAAAAAAATTGAGAAGAAGGTGATCACCAGCACCACCACCATTAAACTCCGGGCCTGGGGGAAGGCCAAAGTGGTGGAGCTGGTGGTGGAGGAAGAGGTTCCTCTGGCCGCTGGTGGACCTTCGGTGGTGGAGGAGGAGTCAGAGTCGGTGGGCACAGGAGGTGCTGCTGCCACTGCTGCCAGGTTTGTAAACTTTTTTTTTACCTCGAGGACAAGAAATTTAAGGCTCTATCCGTTACAGCGAGCTCACTGGTGTGCAGATGGGTGCATGGGTGGTGGGCATCGGTCAGACACAAACAGTGGGCATCTGCGGGTAGCAGCGGATGTCTGCCACAGAGAGAGAGGGTACTGTAGTATAGGGGGCTCTTCCAGCAGTCAGGCATGAGCACGAGCAGCACCCCCACCCAAACATGTGCCTGCCAGCCATCCCCACTCTCCAGTTTCCATTCCTACCTAGCACCGCCAAATAAGGGCAGGATTTTCACGTGCCAGCCAGGGTCTCTCCATTGCCATCCCTCCCTAGCAGGAAGCACCGCAGGGAGGGCAGGATTGGCACGTGCCAGCCAGGGTCTCTCCAATGCCATTCCTCCCTAGCAGCACCCCATGGAGGGCAGGATTTGCACTTGCCAGGGGCTTTCTAGTTGCAATCCTTAGCATCCCCTAGCACCCTCGGGAGGGCAGGATTTGCACGTGTTTTCTAGTTGCAATCCCTAGCACCCCAAGGAGGGAGGACTAGAGGCATCATCATAAATGTATGATATTGCTTTGGTGTTCTTAATGTGTTCCCATTTCAGAGAGGTAGTGGATGCCAGCCCCAGTGCTGGTGCCACTGCCAGGCCAAGGAGGACCCGTAGGCTGAGGTTGCCAGTGACACCCCTAGTCATCCGGCTGTCAAGGTCAGATGTCTGGAGGTTTTATGACAAGGGCGATGGAGTTGCCACATGCAAGGTAAGGCACGGGGACTGGAACAACAGGGAATGAATTTCCCTATGACCTTTTAGGAATGGAAGTCCCCTGCAGAGAGAGATTGGCCACCCAGTCCACCCACTTGTGGAGACAGAATGCAAGGGGGGCTTGACAGACCATTGGTCTGATACAGTATGGCACTTCTTATGTTCCTATATTTTTATGCTCTTTTTAGCACTGCCACAAAAGATTCTGGCTCCAGAGGGAGGGGACCACATCTGGGCTCATCACCCACATCAAGCAGAGGCATGGCCTGAAAGTGAGAAGGCAGGCGGAGGATCCGATGTGGCCGTAGAGCCCAAGCGCCAGAAGAAGGGGGGGGAAAGCGATCCGGAAATGATGCTGTGTAAGCCCCCCCCCATCCATCCCAGATATGGAGACCCCCGGGCCCTGGGAAAATGCAGAGGCCAAGGCCTTCCGGGCCCAGTTGGAGTGGCCCACCCGGGACTTTCTGGCCAAGGTGCAGCAGTCTACAGCCACCATGGAGACCCGCCTGGTGCAGCAGTTGCTGGTGGTCCAGGTGGAGAGGCAGAAGGTGGAGGCGTATGGCCAGTATGTCTCTGCCGAGATGGACCACTTGCAAATGTACCACCAGGCCATCTCCAGGTGGTATCAGGATGTTCAAGGGGCCGTGGATTTTGCCATCTCCCAAATCTATGAGGTTTAAGAGTCCCGGGTGGCTGATCCTCAGCCCTGTGCTGTGCCCCAATGGCTGTTGCCTTTCCCCCAAGTCCCAGGGGACAGGCCAAGAGACTCATAGTTTTTTATAAGTTTACTTTGAATGTTTGCTTTTGGTTTCTGAATGTTGTTGTTTTGTTCTTGTTGTTTAAATAGTTTTAATAAAAGTTGTTGTATTTATTGTTATGAGCTTCATTTGACCTGTCCAATCTTTTATTCCTATATGCTGACGTTCTGGCTGGCAGGTGGCAGAATCTCATACAGCTTGTCGATCTCTACCAGCAGCACCTGCCAACCCATGTAGCATAGTTATTAACCCAAAGATGTGCTGTGCCAGCAGCAGGGTTTAACTAGCAGACAGCCCCCCTAGGAGGTGCAGAGCTTGTGTTTGTGTGGGTGGGTGTGACAGAGAGAAAGAGAGACAGACTCCTTGGCAGCAGGCAGCGGCTGGTGGTTGGAGGGACTTTTATTTACAGCAGCTTCAGAAGGCATCCACGGGTGGGTGCGGAGGAGTAGACTTTTTTGGGGGGGAGGGGAGGCTGGTGTGCAATCACCAAGCTTCTGGATACAGTGGAATGGAATGCAGCCCCCAGTGACTGGAATGATGGTTCCAGGATCTAGTTGATGGTTCCTGGGATGGGTGGGCTTGACTGATTCAGGGACAGTGGAATGACAGCCTAAATCCTATAGTGCACACTTCATTCGATCCAGCAATAGGTGGTAGCAGGAGGTACAGGAATGCACACAGGCAGGTAGGCAGGCAGGCAGGCAGATATAAAAAGTTGTGTGTTATATTCAATCTCATTATGGTAGGTTTGCTGCATGCTGGATGTGGGCGATGGGCATTGGGCACATGAGCACAGATGGGAGTTCTTCCTGGTTCTGGCAGGTGGCAGCCAGGGTAGCTGGATACACCGACCTCTCCCCCTCTAACCCCCATCTCCCTCATTCTATCTGGGAACCTCTCTCACTCTCTCTCTCTCTGGCCATA
>QEPC01006602.1:27751-71748 GCA_003113815.1 Sphenodon punctatus | reverse complement strand
GTTCCAAAATAATTGGGTGCCAGTGCCACATTGCTGCTGCCTGCTGCTTGGTTGGCAGCACCATGAGGCAGTAGAATCTCTCTTCCTGGATCCACTTCCCTTTGCCTGGGTTGTTCAAGTTACCAGCAGCACACCAATCAATATCATGCCACTGCTGTTTGCACTGCTTTGCATGCACCATGAGGTCATCTCTCTGCATGTCTCCCCTTGCCTGGGCTGTTCAAGTTACCAGCACCACATCACTCCATTTATGCCATGCCATACCATGCCATGCCTTTTTTTAAAATAAGAGAGTGCCCCTGGTGTGTGTGTGTGAATGTCTACTTTCTTTCTTGTGGGGGTTATAATAATTATGTCTGCTGGGCTGGATGGCTTTTAGTGGGATTTCTCCATGCACTTTCACACTGTTTTGTTGGGTTGTGTGTTGTCCTCTTTCTTACCAAGGCTGTGGCTGCCACACAGCAGAGCTTAATTGTAATGTATAAGTTAACTGTAACTTCTACTGTTCTGCCTGCTGCTTCGCACCATTATGCCATAGGGAACTCTCTGCCTGGCTCCAATTCCCATTGCCTGGGCTTTACAAGTTACCAGTGCCATAATACCAATACCATGTCATTTTAAAAATAAGTGGGTGCCCCTAGGAGGTGTGGGGTGTGACTGTCTAATTTCTTTCTTGTGGGTATTATAATATGTCTGCTGGGCTGGCTGGATTTTGGTGGGATTTCTGCATGCAGTTTCACTGTTTTGTGGGTTTGTTGTATTCTTCTTGAGTGAATGTCCCACTCTTGCTAGCCTGCTTTTCTGTGCACTGTGCATTCAGAGTTCCAAATGCCAGGTCCTCAGAAAAAGTTCTAAAGTACCATTGAGTCCCTGGACTGACAACCCAGAACTTCAGAATTCGGCCCAAGTACCCAGACATACTACTCGGTAGAGCCCTAGTTTGGAGTGAAGTGCCATCAATATGTTGATGATACTCAACTCTAACTCTCTTTTTCATCCAACCCAGGTCCTGTAGTTTTGATGCTTACCCGATGCCTGGCAGCTGTTGGGGACTAGATGAGGATGAGCTGGTTGAAGTTGAATCCTGATAAGACTGAAGTAGTGATGGTTGAACAGTCCTGTTACTTGGGGGTATTGGAAATTCTGTTATTAATGGGATCCGGCTCCCATTGGTCACTCAGGTCCTCAGTCTTGGAGTGCTTCTGGACCACTTTCTTTGCCTAGATCTTCAAGTTGTGGCAGTAGCCAGGAGCACTTTTCACCAGGTACATCTGTTGAGGAGGCTGCATCCTTTTCTTTCTGATAAGGACTTGGCAACTGTCATCCATTCTTTCGTCACCTCGAGACTAGATTACTGCATTGTGCTCTATGTGGGGCTGCGCTTGATGACTATTCATATATATATATAATTACTTTTTCAAAGTGCTGGTTTTGACCTTTAAAGTCCTAAATATCCTGGACCCCACTTATCTGAAAGTCCTACCATGCTCTATCACAGCCCCTATGGTCAACACAGTGGTGCTCTCCTGTGGGTTCCACCTGCTACTCTCCTCTGTTTGATGGGGGCCCATGGGCGGCGTGGTGTTCTTGGCCGCTGCCCCAATATTGTGGAACACACTCCCTCTGGAGATCCATTTGAGTCTGAGTCTGGGTGTTTTTCTGAGTTAGTACAAAACATTTCTTTTTAGTAAAATCTTGAGGGGGGGGGGAAATAGGGATCAGGTGGGAGATGTTGGTGGGTTAGGGTTGGAGCAGGTGTTTTTGTTGAATTGTGTTTCAGTGCTTTAATTGCATTTTATATTTTTATGAGCCACCCTGAGCTTTCAGGGAAGGGTGGGGGAAAAAATTAAATAAATAAATAAATCCAATTTGAAAACCAGTATAAAATTGATAAACCTAAACTACTTTTATCCATCTTTCAAGAGTTCCTTGTTTTGCAGCAGAAATCTTTTAACCAACTTTACCTTGATAAGTAAATGAAAGACTTGGGGCCAAAGTCTGCTCAGTGGTGATTGTGCAACTATTCCCATTTATTTGGGGGACTGCTTCATACCAGTTATAAATGTCATTATTGTGCTAGAATATTCTTATTTAATTCTATTGAGAGCTAAATATAAACTTTAATAACTCATTACTTGCTTTTGTTTCATTTTAAATTTGCTGCAAATAGTAAACTGCAGAGCTTATAGTACTGTTATCCCTCTGAACATCTGATTGTTATCGTCATAGAAACAGGAGTGTGCTTTTTGTAAGACAGAGAAGAAACAGGAGATGACTTGCAACGTGTCAGTTTTAGAGAGGTTCATTTTATCTCAAAGGGGAATTCTTGTGAAATTGTAGGATCAGATACATGAGCAGGAAACCTGAAACTACTATTTGAGAGCTAAAAGTAGAAGCAAAAAAGAGAGGAAAAGAAACTTCTTACACGAGACGAGAATCAGAGCAAAACAAAATGTTATATTTTGGTTAATAATTAATGCTTTTTGCTAGAAAGGAAGAGGCATCATGATAGAGAAAATATAGGTGTTTTTAAATGGGCAAGATGCTGGGGGGGAGGGGGTCCATTGCTCTGCCGCAGAGCACTCATGGAGGTGGAATGCATAGGGAGTGATTCTAACAGGCGACTCCAAGCGTGGCTACCATGGCCACAGAAGCAGCAGTCACTCGCTCCTCTGCCACAGACCATGGTGGAGGGCAAAGCACACCTGGCTGGACTTTGCAAGTGACATGTCCCAACTGTGAGCACTGGGGGACACAGGTTTCCCAACACTGTCAGCCAGCTCTTGCGACTTGCAAAAACCGCTTTCCCCTGCCCACAAAGCCTATGAGTTTCAGAGCTATCTTCTGGCATGACTGACTGCCACTGTTCATATGGGCAGAGGATCCGTGGCCACCCATTGCTACACATCCATTTGACCGGCCCTGCACAGAGCACTCTGGATATCCTGGCAGTGTTCCGCACTGGCCATGAGTGGATGCTTTGTGGCTCATGGGAGCACTCATCCTGCCATTCCACCTTCAGACAGGTGGTCAGATCCATGGCTCCTGGGTGACCATAGATGGTACCATCTCATTTGAAAACACCGGATGTTGTTCATTTTCATTATTGTTTATTTATTTATTATAAATTTCATATGCCGCCCCCTTCTGCTAAAAGCAATCGGGGTGACTAACAACATATTAAAACAGATTAAAATAAATAAGAACAATACAATTAAAACCCCACAATAAAAACAAGTTATCCCCTACCCCCCCAACCCACCCCATCTCCCTCGGGAAAGGCATGGCGGAACAGTCAGGTCTTACATTGTCTATTAAAAGAAGGGAGCTCAGTGGACAAGCGGATCTCTGGTGGGAGGGAGTTCCACAGCCATGGCACAGCCACAGAGAACGCCCTCCACAAGGTCGATATCCGAGAAACCTGGGGAACTTTGATGAGGGTCCAGCCGACCGCAGGGACCGATCCTGTTTGTGAAGGGTTGTTTGTTTTTATATGTTCAAAAAACAGTAGACTAACACAGAGGTTCCCAAACTGAATCCTGACTAGAGCTGAAATGATTACTCACAAAAATGAGTATACCCAATACATTTCCAGTACCCAAATTGACTTGAAAATATCAGGTATGGATTAGTACCCGATTTTGACCCAAGTCAAATACCTTATGTCCCAGAATGTTAACTTGTGGTACTGATTTTTCAACTTCTGGTTCTAATTTTTCTGTCTTACTTCCTTATTTACCATCAGTAATCGGAAAATTGGTACTGGAAATTACTGATTTTTTGGGTAGTCTGGTACACAATTGGTAATTGAGTAGCCCGTTGAGTACCTTATGCAGTAACTAAAAATGCAGGTATTGTTTGTGGGTAGCAAATCAGTTACCTGTACCCATTTCATCTCTAATCCTGATCTCAGAATGGGACAACATTATCTGTAAATGGGGTCATGATCGCTACTGATGTTTGATATAATTTACATAAATTAGTTACTGTCTGAGGTAATGGGATAATATTTAAGTCTCAAAATGGGGTGTCACACACACAAATGTTGTGGGAATTGCTGGATTAAGGCAACAGTTCTCAAACCACTAACTCGGGAATGGGCTCACTGAAGTCAATAGGACTACCCTGAATTAAGCACTTCTTTTGCTTGGCAACTTTCCAGTTTATTTATTTTATTTTTTAATACTTGATACCCTGCCCCATCCCAGTGAAGCAGCTCGAGGCGGCTTACAAAATAAAAAAGTACAACACAAAAAAACAGTAAAATACAGCATAGATTTAAAAACATATGGCAGTCCAAGGATAATCCCCCCCCATATCCCTTCCCACACACACACCCCTCAACCCACTCTCTCACCAAATGTCTGCTGAAACAGACAGGTAGGGATGAAATGGCAAACCGCTGAGGTAGCTGTTTCCAATGGAAAGAGCTCTTCTGCAATGAGCAGCAGAGTGTGATACAGAAGTTCAATTACACTACTTTCATTCCTCTACTTCTGCCATTCTGCTACTTTCATTCCACTACTTCCGCTGGCACTTTCTGACATGCGGTCACGGTGCGAAGTAGCGGAACAATATCCCAACATCCCAATATCCCAAGTGTCTTCTGACACTTTCAGGGATTATTCCAACAGTTTCTGATATTTCTGATGTTGCAAAGCAAAGGGTGAGGAATAAGCCGAATGCTGGAAAAGCTGTGGAAAGTCTCAGGCAATTCCAAAATGGGGGAATGAAATAGTAGCACAGAAAAAGGAGTTGTCACTTCAGCCCTACAGCCAGGTTTTACTTTTTCTTTGAAAGGAGGGACTATCCAGAGACAAGCGGAAATCCACTTGGGAGAGAGTTCCATAGCCTAGGAGAGGCCACCAGAACACCCTCCCCATTGTCGCCATCTGATGCACATAGGGGATTTCAAGGAGGGCACTCCCAGCTGACTTCAGGGGTTCTGGTCAATCCAGAACCTGTGGGATGAGGCGGTAAAGCAGGAAAGTGGGGCGCAGATGGTAAAGGGCTTTATAGGTAAGAATCAACACCTTGAATTGGGCCAGAAGACTATATGCAGCCAGCAAGTGCAGCGAATGAAGGACCGGTGTTATATGGTCATGTATGGCCCTGTATCCATCAGGAGATGGGCCGCTGCATTCTGCACTAGCTGCAGTCTCCCAACAGTTGCCATGGGTAGCCCCACACAGAGTGTGTTATAATAGTCCAATCCTGAGGTGATGAAGGCATGGATGATAGTAGTCAGGTCAGAGTCTGAGATGTACAGCCATAACCACCATACCAGATGTAACTGACAAAACTTGCTTCTCACCACCACCACCTCAGTCTTCCTCGGATNCCAGATGTAACTGACAAAACTTGCTTCTCACCACCACCACCTCAGCATCCGGGTGAAGCTATGAGTCGAGGGGCACCCCCAGACTATGAACCCGAGGGACCAAGGAAGGTTTAACCCTGACAATGACTGGGGTCCCCCCATCCCCAGTCCCCCAACCCTGAGCATCAGCATCACTTCCATCTTGTAAGGATTCAGTTTCAAATGGCTCACCCTCATCCAGTCCCCTATAGTCACCAAACACCGCATAAGTACCGAGAGTCTGCCGGGCCTGGGTCAGCTGAAAACAAGAGGTAAAGTTGGGTATCATTCGCATACTGATGACACCGAACACTGAATCCCCTCACGACTTTGCCCAGAGTCTTCATATACACACTAAACAGGAGAGGGGACAGAATGGAACCTTGCAGAACTCCACAGGTAAGACCCCAGGGAGATGAAGAAAAGTCCCCCAGGACCACCCACTGAGTTTTTCTGGCCAGGAATGAGCGGAACAACTCAAGCCGCCCACGCCCGCAAGAGAGTCACCTCACCAACATCTCATGGTCAACAGTATCAAAAGCAGCTGATACATAAAACAAAATAAACAGAGTCGAACGCCCCTGTTCCAACTCATGGTGAAGGTCATCAATCAAGACCACAAGGACAGTCTCAGTGCCATAACCTGGGCAAAAGCTGGATTGTGGAGGGTCCAAGAAACTGATGTGGTCTAAATACTCCTGAAGCTGCTGAGTCACCACCTGATCAATAACCTTCACTAAAAAGGGAAGATTAGAGACTGGCCGATAGCTAGCATGGGAGTCAACGTCGAGCGATGGTTTCTTGACCAGAGGCCACACCACAGCTTTCTTATTTATTTATTTATTTATTTATTTATTTATTTATTAGACACCCCCTCATGCCAATGGCATCTCGGCATGGCTTACAACATCAAAACACACAATCTTAAGGCAGTCCAGCACTCTGCCCTCCCTAAGGAAGGCAATGACCAACCCCACCACCACAGGCCCCAACATCTCCTGGCTAGTCTTAATCAGCCAGAATGGGCAAAAGTCCAGTTCACAAGTTGTTGCCCAGACAACTCCATGCACATCCCCCACATCAGCAGGTGAGAATGATGGGAAAGGATCCCACAAAACTGGACAAGCCAGAGCATTCATAACCTCTGGTTCTGCCATTCCATCAAATGTCACGTCAAAGTCATGATGAATGCATTATGTGATCAATTTTATCAGCAAAATAGTCAACAAACATGATAAACAGTGGATGACTCCATTCCAGGTGGAGGGAGGCTGGACTGACCAGCCCCCTCACCACCCGGAAAAGCTCAACCTGACAAGACTTTGTAGATGTGGCAGCAAAGAAACTCTTCTTTGTTGCCTGCACAGCCACGACATAGGTTCTCATACTAACTCTATGTTGCAATCTGTCCTCTTCAGTATGAGCAGAGCACCCTTTCTGTTTCAGCCACCACAGGTCCTCCATAAACCATGGGGAACTGCATCATCAATGCCCGGGGAGTGGACATCTGGGAGCTGTCAGGTTGATGGCCTCAGTCAGCAAGGTATTCCAAAGAGCCACAAGGTCATCGAGTGAATGGCCGTCGAGGTCCGAGGGTAATTCCCAGAAAACATTATGGAACCTATTTGGTTCCATAAGTCTTCGGAGGTGAACCAACCAAATGAGTTCTACACCCTCCCAGGGACAGACATGTGCTGGGAGACAGGTTCTCAGGAGGTAATTATCCATCCATGATAAAGGCAACAATGACACATTCCCCACCAATGGACCTCCCACCTCATGGTGCAAAACACCAAATCCAAAGTATGACCTCCCTCATGTGTCAGACTGATTACTACCTGAGATAGGCCCATGGTTGCCCTGGAGGCCATGAACTCATGCTCTGCTCCTATTAAACTGGTGTCAGCGAGTATATTGAAGTCCCCATAGACAACCAGCCTCAGGGACCTCAAGACCATGCCTGGCACTAGATCTGCTAGACCATGCAGGGATGATGCTGTACAGGTGGAAGCATGGTATACCAGTAGCAGCCCCAATCTGTCTCTGGTCAAATCAAACACAAGATAAAGGCCCTCTATACCAGATGTGGTTTGCAGAGGATACCTCCTGACAGACCATATGTCCCTAAAAATAATGGCTACACTGCCCCCCCCATCCCTCTGACCACGGTTGACGATGTACAGAGAACCCAGCTGGAACAAGGTCAGCCAATACTGGCCCCGAATCACTGTCCAACCAAGTCTCCGTAATGCACACAAGGTTGTCTGCCTGGTCCAGGATCAGCTCCCAGACAGTAAATGATTTATTTATGACCAACTGTGCATTCAACAACATCAAAATGTACTTGGAGGCCCTCCAAATCTCTACCACCTCACCACCTTCCCAGGAGCCCATGGGAGAACCAGGCACCAAGCACCTATTCCGCCACATAGATTGAACATGTCCCCTAAAGGGACCATACTTTCTCCATCCCATCATGACCCCTATGGCCATACCCCCGCAGCAACTCACCACCCTACTGATGCAGCCACAGGGGGGAGGGAGCACCATCCCTCTCCCCATATTACCCCATACCTTCCCTCTCACTGTTGGACATAACTCCTTCCTCCCATGGGGATCAACCCCCCTCACCAGGGGGGGTATGAACCCCTCCACCCTAACCCCTTCCCTCCACCACCACCCTTTCACCAGGGGATGGAATCACCCCTTCCCTTCCTAAATAACCAGTCCCATAAATATAAACAATCCCCACCCAACCCCCACCCAAAAAATAAACCGCCCTCAACCAACCTTGACACTGATAAAACCACATCCAATTCAATTTTCTAAACCCAACAGCTCTCCCCACATCTCCTCATCCCAAACACCACACCAGAGGGTCCCACCAGCCCTCAGTCCCATGCCAAAAGGACCATTTGACAGCGGCCCTTTGGTGTGCAGCCTGTAGCATGTGCCTGTGACACTGCCGAGCAGCATGCCACTCTTATTCTCCTCCCTCAGCCAACCCAGAAGCACGGGGAGGGAGTTCCCAACCCCACCCCCTCTCTTGTTCTTGGATCTAGCTCATGACCTACTCCCTGCCCTCAAGGACTGAATGAGAGAACTCTTTGGGAGAAAGACGAGAGGAGGGCATGCATTCAGGGACAGAGAATGGATCCATGGCATAGATAAGAGGCAGGGAGCCTCAGCAATGGAGGTCAAATATGTCCCAAAGCTAGTTTCTATTTGGCCCCTTTCCAATTCCTGGATCTGGCCCCTGGATCCAGTTCCTACCACCCCCACCCTCTCACACACAAACTGAAAGACTGAGTGTAAAGGAGCAGAGATGAGGGCATGCACACAAAGATAGGTGGACAGATCTATGGCGTAGATTCATGATCTGAACCCTCTTCTTCATGAGTGCTTCCCTTAAACATTCCCACTCCCAACTTCTTTGAACCTCCAGGAAATTGTACTATTTTTCAAAGTGGCCTTTTGGATGAAAAAAGTTTCCGACCTCTGGCATCAATTCATTATCTGGAACCTCTTCTTCCTTTCCCCATCCTGGGCACACCCCTTATCCTTATAAATTCTATCTGGCCTACGGAGCTTGTACTAATTTTCAAAATGGCCCATGGGATCGAAATCTTTCCCCATCGTCAACTACAATATATTTTATCTGGTGAAATATTTTAACTAAGAAACCCATCATCCCTGATTGACAATCCAAAATGCTCTTAGAGGAACAGCCTGCCAATCTCCTTTCAGGGTTGATCTTTTCTTCTTTGATCATTTCCTCATTCTCGTTCTCTTTAATTCTTCATGTCGCCATGTGCAGTGTTGACCCTGATGTTTTTTTTTATTAGATATCATGTCCTATGTGGCTTTTGCACTTTCCTGTGTTCACTCTTAATTTCCCTGGTTATCCACACTGATAATTTCCCCATTTTAGCCTATTTATTTCCTGACGACAGGCTTATTTTTTCCTCAGGGTCCCATTTAATTAAAGTTATACCTTCAACTCAAAAATCACATTTCCCACTGAACATTTTATGCCTACTGTTGTAACAAGGGTCTCTCAAAATCTCTGAAGCTGAAAGAGAGAATTTCTTTCCCAAGGCTGTTTAGTCTGTACACAAAGTTTTTGCCAAGTGTACAATGATATTTGTACTCTTGACAGTGGTGGGACCTCATCTTTTCCAATCCCTGTCAAGAGAATGATCTATCAGAGATGGCACAGCTAAAACTCAAGAAGAATAGGCAGGTAGCAAAGAGCAAGGAGAGTTTCAAGGACAGCTAGGCCTAACGGTTCAGGGGTGGTTTTCTTAGGGCCACCCCAATCACACTGCAGTGCTAGCCACATAAACAGGGTGGTAGGATGCAAAACCTTATTGCAATACTTTTCAAAAGAATTTCTAAAAATTAGAAGATATGATTTAAATGTCACTTCCTACTTGACTATGGGTGATAATAAATGCAATGGGGGCCTGCAATGGCCTTCCTGGGCCAGTGACTCCCCATCTCATTTATTAACGGGCCACCAAATGTGGGCCCGCTGCTGCCCTAGTATGCCATAGCAGGCCCACACATCTGTTAGCAGGCCTATCTGCTGCTGGGGATCAGTGACCACCATGGCAGGTAGACATAACTTCCTGTGATTGGCTGCCATAGTTGACTGTCATGGAAGGTACAGGGCACATGGAGGGCACTGGAGGCAGGGCCACCCAGTCTTGCATGTGTTCCATTCTCCCGCCGGGAGAAGGGGAGCAGCAGAGGGCTCGCTGGCCGTTCCGGTTGGGCGCACATTTGTCATGTGCCTGGGACCTGTCCCCGCTAGTGTTGACCCCCTCCCCCCCGGAGTGTTTAGCCAGCACACTGGCTGCATGCTTATTTTCACCCTATGTTATTTTACAATTTGAGTGGTATCCCTTTCTCTATTGAGTCTTCTCTGCTTATGTCAGTTTACAAGTGATTTTCATCCGTTAGCATGTGTTAATTCTATCTTCCACTATTTCCAAACCTCCCAAAACAGAACAACTTTAATTGGGTTCACAACTATCCATACATACACTAGAAAGGCATATTACTCATTCACTAAGTCCTTTGATCAATAAACCTAAAATGAATCTACTGAACTATTATTTGGGGTTTTGAAATAGTGGTAGATACAATGAACTTAACCCCGTTGGTAATGACAATAATTAGTACATTGTGATTATTTGATGAACTTAATTACCGCATTGCATACCTATTTAGGAATTCTATATATAAATACGTAACAAGTGGGACGAGTCCAGCTTTGCAAATCATTTGGAAGTTTGAGACAGTGAAGGACAGTTTCTTCTGCAGCTCTCAAGATGTATTTGATCTTTGGTGCTTAATCAGATCTTTGGTATATGAATTTTTAATATCAGACTAGAAATTTTCCAAATTCAACCAAGTGGTGATACCTTTGATGGTATAATTTTACTGGTTTTCATTTCAGCATTTGTGAACTTGGATAATATTATTATTGATCCATCCTCTTTTCCATTTTCATAGGTTTCCTATGAATGGGTTTGACATTTTATATTGAATAAGTCCATTGTAATGAGGTACTTAGTTTCTACATAGCTTTTCACAATTATGTTGTAGGATGTTTTATTTTGTATGTCAATTAATTGTTATAATTATTGTTTAGATACCCCTGAAGAAGAGCTCAACTGGAAATGGGTTGGGTTTGGATTTCATGTTTGGAATTCATAACAGAGCTATTTTAGCTATTTTTAAAATTACTGTAGTTGTGGAGGTGTATATAGGGATTATATTGTACAATTATTTTGATTTTTTTTATAGTAAATTATTAGTTATTTGCAGTAGCTTTGTCTATTGCCATCAAAGTGCCTGCATACTGCATTAGTTTGTGGTGTGCCAGGGAACTGTATGAAGTGGTGCCAAACTTAAGAGGTCATCCTCCTCTGTAGCCCACGAGGGAGTCTCTCCTTCCCAACCATTTCTACCACCTACATGTCCTCATTTCCCAAGATGAAGAACTGCTTTGCATAGGGTCTATTTCTATTTCCCAATTTTTAATTTTTTTTAATGTATTATTATTTTACTTTTTAAAAACAATTTCCTATAGCCAAACCATATATATATTTTATATTTTGGGTGCAATCCTACAGGCCACTTCACCAGCCTGTATGTGTGCTGCAAGCAGTGAATAAGTGTGCTCAGGAGCGCACGGGACCTGCATGCACAGCAAGATGCATGGGGCAATGGCATGCCCCCTCCAATGCGACCCCCCGAATCCACACACACCAAAACCTGGGGGATGGAGCAGGGATGGCTCCTGCTCCATCCCCAGGTCTGCAGTGTATGTTTGGGCTGGGGTGTGTGTGTTGCATCGGAGGGGACGCATCGTTGCCCTTGCGGCTTGTAGCATGCACAGGGTGCATGCGTGCCTGAAGGAGCATCAACCAGTTGTATTGTGCACTTGCCGCCAGAATAAAACAGCAGCAGAATTGCAACCTATACTATATATCTCCTATCTAATCCTATATAGCTCCCATATATTCTAAATTTTAATCATATATACCTATAATAGCTATAAATATAAAATTACACACTTAATCCTATATTTATAATCCTATCCTATACCTATATTCTATTATTTATTTATTACTTATTACAACATTTTTACCCCACTCTTCCTGCTCCAGGCAGCTCGGGGTGGCTTACAACATAATAAACAAACCAATGTACATAAACCCCTGGAAGGTCTTTATAATGTTTTATAATTTTGCAATGACTATTGCCAAGCAGTTAATAAACAAACAAACAAGCAAACAAACAAACAAACATAAAAAGTTAAAAGTAACACAATTAAAACATATTAAATTTATTGGTATTGATTTTTAAAGCCCTTCACGGTCTCGGTCCCTCATACCTCAGGGACCGCCTCACCCTCCATGCCCCAGAGCGGACCCTTCGGTCTGCCAGGGGAGCTTTCTTGGAGGTCCCCCGCGTTAAGTGGGGGGCCACAATGGAGAGGGCATTCTCGGTGGCCGGGCCGCGTCTGTGGAACTCCCTACTGGAGGAAGCTCACCTGGCCCCAAGTCTCTTGATATTATGATGAAAGTGTAAAACCTGGCTGTTCTCCCAGACCTTTGGGGAGGGGGGGAGGGTTTAGTGGGTTTTGTCTTCCCTCCCCTTTTGATTTTTGTATCCTGGGTCCTGCTCTTAATATTTTAATATTTGATATTGTATTTTTATATGTTTTAAACTGTTTTATACTGTTTTTATTGTTGGAAGCCGCCCCGAGCTGTATTCAGGAGGGGCGGGGTATAAATTCAATAAATAAATAAATAAATAAAACATATTAAAAAGGAAGGCACTGAACAACAAACCATCCCCCCTCCCTAACCCCCCCACTACACCTCATCTCTCTCTCATCCAACCCTGCACCCCATCTCCCTCGCGGAAAGCCAGGTAGAACAGCCAGGTTTTACACATACAATGGAAGGAGGGGAGATCCAGGGCCACCCGGGCCTCCACTGGGAAGGAGTCCCATAGCCTAGGTGCAGCTACCAAGAACGCCCTCTCCATAGTGGCTCCTTGGGGGACCTCAAGAAGGCCGCTTCCAGCGGACCGCAGAGGCTTCTCCATAGCATCATGAGTGAGGTGGTCCCATAGGTAAGTCGGGCCAAGGCCGTATAGAGCTTTATAGGTAAAAACCAATGCCTTGAATTGGGCCCAGAAGACTAGAGGCAGCCAGTGCAGAGACCGGAGCACCTATAATAATAATAACATATATAATCCTATGAACAAGTAATCAGGCATTCAATCTCGATCATACCTACCATGTTGGACAATCGATAGTTATGAGAGCATTTGGTTGGGTATCTGATGCAGTGCTCGAAATTGTGGGTGTTACCTGTAGATAGCAAATGTGCTACCTGTTGCAACTCTAACCTTTTCTCACTAGCCTTTCTGTTTCTGGGGCAAATCCCCATCTTATTTCAGAATCTCATATGGGTTTGATTGCTGCTAGGGATCAAGATGAAGGAATTCTGCGATTCTTCAAAGAAACAGTGGGCTTGACTGCAGCTTTACCACAAGTTCTAAGCATGAGTTGGCATCTTGGTGCTAACTTTCTAAAGAGCGCCACACAACTTTCTACCTCTATAATTCATATTCCCAGGGATAATAATTTGCTACTGGTCCACACCAGGGGCACGTTACTACTCCATATTCTGTTCTGGCTTAGATCTGCAAGGTTTTTACCCAGTTCTCTCTCTCTTCTTAACTATAAAACACAAATATGGAATACTCACTCAAGCAAAACTTCCATGGAACTCAGCCACATTCACAGCTATGACATCTGTGGTATGTTCACAATGTCTAGGAATAAATTAATACTTACACTGTTGGTGAAATCATCAGAGTCTTTATTTATCTCAAAGTGCTTAGAGAGAGAGCAACACTGTCTCCACACAGGGAAACAGGCTGGTTTGCCTCCTCCCAGGATACGCAAGTTTGTATAGATTACTATACAGGCAAAAGATACATACTTGTCAATCAAAGGGCAATGTAATACAACGATGGAAAGTTACTAAATTACACACAATTTTTACATATCTGGGCTGGTTCTTCTCAAAACTATATGAGCCAGACTGTTTATAATATATGGTGCCTAAAGAAATCTATTTACCTTGCACAGCTGCAAGGCCACTCTATTCTATCTGCTGTGGGATAGGGGGAAAAGGCGTCCCACTGTCTCAATGCCTAGCATACATGGAGCGGTTTCCGAGGCCTTGTTATGTGAAACAGAACTCAAACTGGTCTCATAACTATTTCTATCTAACAAGCTGAAGACTCACTTCTATTAAGGCTGAGTATTACCCAGCATTCATCTGTCTTCCATTTTGTGTTACCTTCCTTTGGCTACTGTGATTCAATTCCATAGGATCCCCTATAAATTTTCCTCCACAACAAGAAGTCCTTGTTCTGAACTCCTGTTCTGAAGAGCCATGTGGGGCAGGGCACTGGATAACTCCCGTATCCTTTTATTTTTAATGGTTCACCCTTGTCTGAAATGACTATGGGCTCAGGAAAGGACTCTGAAGCTATAGAATGGACCAGTTGCAGCAAATGTTGAATATTTTGAAAACATTTCCAACGGTTGAAAGTCAACACATCAACTAAGGTCTTCTTATCCTCACTGAGAGCGATCCCAAACTCTGCAGATCGCACTCGGAGCTGTGTGAAAGCCACATGGATTCCTATTGTGGGCACATTGTGCCCTGCCGAAACTGCATACATGTGCGCATGCACAGGATCCACAGGGTTTGGGATCGGGCTCATTATCTCATATTTCAGAATACGAAAGTCAAACATAGTGCTTAGAACTGAAGATTCCCCCTTCATTTTCCAACTGCCATAACGGTGCTGTATTATGAGTGTTATACTATTTATTTATTTATTTATTTAGGCATAAGCTTTCGCTATAGCCATCCCAATAAAATAAAAATACAAATACAAAATACATAATAAATCACTTTGCAAAAATACACATATTTCCGGTATAAAACATACTTGTTTGACTAAGCCCCATGGCATATCCCACAAGATTCCTCATAACTCCGCTTTAACCACCCTCCGTTTCTTGGAAGCCAACCAGACAAAGGTTGCCAATGCCACCACATCTTCCAATCTTGTTAAGGAGAGGAGACCTTTATACCCCTGGCCTGGTTCTAAATATACTGCCCCACCAATTAGTGGTTGAAGCCATACTGCCTTTAAATCGTTGTAAGAGGAGCAGGTTAACAAAAAATGCTCCACTGTTTCGACCTCTCCATGGGGGCACGTGCATAGGCGTTTAACGTAAACAACTCCCTTCCGTCATCCTTCGACCACGGCGGTCTACACCTGTTGGAACCTCAAGAGCGTATAACGTCTTCGGAGATCACAATTCATAAGGCTATCCAAGTATGTTTCCAACCCCCACACTGGCTTCACCAACTTGAGCCGAGTGTTATACTATAGTCTCAGTAGAATCCTTCTATCTTTCAGGGGCTTGTGAACATTTCTACTGAAGTTTAGTGAATATGAGTTAATATATTTATTACCGAGCATAGTTTTTATTAGTAGTCCCACTGAAGAACAACTCCCTCAAGAAAGCGCTGTGCTCAATGGTAAACTTTTAAGAGATGATTCAGCCCTTATAGAAATAAATATTTTAATAAAGGGAGCAAAATACTGCCCCCACCATACAGAGTGAAATACAATGGCCTGAGTCAGGCCTCAGGAAACTGAAGGATATTTTAGATGCTCATCTTGGCGTACTTCACTTAGTACAAAGAATGATTATATACTAGTATTTCTACTTCACATGCATAATGGAGCTCCCCCTTTCTGATCTAAATGCAATGCAAGATGCAATGAAACGTGTTTAATAGGCATAAGTTAGCTATTTTAAAAACACAGCAGAGCTTTTAAATGTAAAAAAGAAAGCTATGACTAAAGACGTAATTTAAGAAAATGTCAGAACTAACAAATGAGTGGTTACATATTCTAAACCTTTCTAAACCTGGTTCTGCAGACCAGTGAGCCAGGTTCTGGCATTTACCCCTTTAAGTTCAGTCCTGGAGACAAGATGCAATTTACTGGGAAGGCTGCAACCGGTGATAGGGTGAACCATGGGTGTAATTATTGTGGTGGCATGGGGGACATTTGTCACAAAGTTAAGGTTGTAGAGGTGTCAATAGTGCTGTCCCCAACTAAATTTTTTTATAGCTTGGTCTGGCCAGTCAGGCAGCCCATCTGGGACTGCTCCCTCCCAGGGAGTAAGGAGTAGTAGATTGGAAAGCAGCAGCATTATGTAGGAGCTCTCCTCCCTGCTTCTCCTGTACGTGAGTGGCCCCAGAGCATGCAGGTGGTCTGGGTTAGAGGGAAATCAGGCACAGCAGCCCCTGTGCACATCCTAGCTCTGAATCCACATGCCTCCTGCTGGGAGAAGAGTCCTCAGCCACTGTCTCTCACTGCTTCTTCTGCTGTAAATTGTCCCCCACCATTCCCCAGCATCCCCCATACAGTTTGGCATCTCCAGATCCACCACAGTACCACTTCCACTCTACCACTCCTCTCCTTTTGAGGTCACATGAGATCCCTGAGGTCTTTTCAAGGAGTTGTCTCTGGGCTTCTCTGGATAGATAGACTCCTATTATGAGTGAGGCCACATGAGACAGGGAGGGGAGACTACCGTGCCTTAAGTAGCCTTACCCCTCCCTGAGTAAATGAGCCATGATGAAGTGGCTCATGTGTCCAGGGCCTGCCAGATGTTTCCCCCACCCTGGGGCAGGGCAAACATCTGGCTGCTCTGTGACGTGTCTTAGGAAGATTCTGAGGACGTGTTGTGGATCAGCCTTACCCCAACTAGGGTAAGGCTTCCCATGGTGGGGCAACTTGAGTGATAGCATACGATTGTCCCACCACAATGTGGTGCAATGATGTGGGGCCATGCTAGCACCCATTGCGCGTGGCCATGTGATGCAATGATGTGGGGTGTGGCTCTCAGTCTGACTGTGAGAGTAAGGTAGGACCAGGACCAGGCGCCTGCTTGTGTGGGTGGTATTTTGGCCTGCCCCAGCTGCAGCAGTGACTCCAATAGGGGCTGGCCTGCCCAGATTTCACACAATTGTCTGGATAATTCCCCGTGTGTGCCCCGTAGTGTGGCAGCAGCAATTGCCTGCCACAGGGTTGCGTGGGAATCAGCTGCCACCACTTGTGTGGCCTCACCCTATGTCCCCTGCATGAATGCCCAAGGAGTTTGGGAAAGCTTATTACACAGACACACACATTCATACTCAGCTAAGAGGCAGATTACTGTATGATGGGATGAGGCATACCTAGTAGTGTGTGGTGAATGCACAGGGGATACTTGGGAGGAGAAAATTAAGAAGGTCTTATAGTAAATGCTGCAGGGCAGTCTTTTCTAGAAAATACTCTTAATATGAAGTGGCATGTGGACTAATAGGTGTGTATTGTAAAGTTAGTGGGTGAACTTGAGTTATTCAAAGGGAAATGAAGTCCCACATTATTTGGGATGTAAAATTTATGCTATTGTCAATACCTGAAACTGATATGGTATCTCAATAAGAAAAAGTCTTGCCGATAGAGAAAAATGTTTTTATTACTTCTCTTTTTATTACATTGCACTTGAATGAGGAATGGTCTTTGTTCCAGGATTTCTCATGATATTTCATTTTGTTATGATACCCTATGGTCAACTACAATGTTGGGCTGCCATGAAAAAATGATTTCTTTGAAAATCTTGAGAAACCCAGCAGTGAGCACAACATGATGTCATTTCAGTGGGGAATATATATATCAGTACCA
Organism: Sphenodon punctatus; assembly: GCA_003113815.1. Lineage (NCBI taxonomy): Eukaryota > Metazoa > Chordata > Lepidosauria > Sphenodontia > Sphenodontidae > Sphenodon > Sphenodon punctatus. Next base: position 54,032 of record QEPC01006602.1, on the reverse strand, counting down.
GTGCAGGAATCATCTTCTAACACTATCCGAGTGTCACTGTTATGAAATGCAAATCTAGGAAGATGAATCTGGAAGACACCGACACTGAGAAAGCAAATTGGAAAAACCCTCCAATTTGCAAAGATGAAAGATACCTGTCAGATGGGTTACAGCGTTAGCATTTTTAAATGAAACCAAGAGATGCCAATCATATTAAAATGCCATTAATACATGGTATTTTGAAGAGCATTACACACAGAGACACACACACCAGCAATAAGAGACATCTGAGTCCCTTTTCAACCGGGGACCTCCCACCCCCACACATGTGTGAGCGTGGGAAGGGGGCGTCCATAGGAACGCTGTGGGTTGCCGCCAGCGGGTGTGTGTGTGTGCCTGTGGGAACACCGCTGGAGATGGGTGGGGGTGCGTGGATGCTCCCATGCTTCACCCATCACCCACGCACGGAGAAACCTGCGCAAATGCTGGTTGCTCTGTGCGTAGAGATGGGTGTGCACCCATGGGAATGGGTGCACACCCGCCACCAGTGTATACCCATCTCCCCCACCCACTGCAGCCTTTTTGAAAAGGGCCTGAGTTGGGGCTCACAACTCCTTTGGTTTCCTGTTGTGCTCAAAAAGCCAACACATATGGTTCTTGTCCCATCTCAGAAGTAGTATACTGCAGCGTGAGGCTACACCATCCCCATTTTAAGCAGGTCCAAATCTTTAAGGCAGTATAACTTTGAAACTGCTAAAAATAATGTTCAGAATATTTCTGTGTGTGATTCAGGGGTGCTTCTGCTGTTGCTGATGAGTAGGTATGCTTTGCATAGTCCTGCTGGGTGGATGCTGTGTCCACTGGGGGATTGCTATGCTAATATCTCCAACACTTGAAAGACATTACAATAGCATTAAAATATTGTGCTATGCTTGTATGTTTATGTAAATATGAAATCATACTTGTAAATGGTGATTCAGACTGTTATTAATGTCTGTTGTTTCTCTCTGCTAAAATCCAACATTTCTTTACTGCTTCCACTACCAAAACCCTACTCTGTAAATTAGTTGTCATCTCTCACCTAGACTGCTGCAACCTAGTTTTTTAGACAGAAACTGTGAGGAAGGTGGAAGGTTCATGTGTGCTCAGTGCAGCACACATGCACTTCCAGTAGGTGGGGGAAGATTTAGATGGTGGCAGATGGGTGTGCACTCTGTGTGCGCCCCCTTCCACCCACTGGCCACCTATGCCATTGCATGAAACAACCTGGGTTTTTCCCGGTTGCTCTGTGTGGGGAGATGGGTGGAGATGGATGGAGATGCGTGGGTCACAAGAGTGTGCACCCACCCACACACCGCCACTTTTAAATGGGCAGTACCACTCATGTCCAATCGGTGGACTTGCATAGTACTATCATGTCTAAAAATGGCCCTCCTTCTTAATGGCCTCCGCTGCTCTTGCTTCAGTTCAACACTCCATTGCCAAGATGATGATCATACACCTAGCAACAGAGCCGGGCTTAGGAATTTTGCACCCCTAAGCCCTTCTCAGGCTGCTGCCACCAAGCGAAGCCCCGCCCCCACTCTGCATGCTCATGGGTAGGGGAGCCCTGTGTGAATGATGTGGCACATGTGCCTGAAATGAGCGAGGGTACGTGCATGCGCCCACCTAACCCCCCACTCGTTCCCATGCATGGAGCAACTGGGGGAAACGGCAGTTTCTCTGGGTGGGGATGCGTGCACAACCATATGAATTCCCCGCCCACACAGCTGCACGCCCATGGACCCCCCACCAGGAGAAACTGTGTAAAAAGGGCCTATGAGGAGCCACTCAAAGAAGAACAGAAGGTTGCTACCGTGTAAACAAAGTTCTTTGAGATGGCACCTAACATTCTCACAACACCCACCCTTCCAGCGGATGGATTTTTTTTCTTATATTCCTAGAAAGGATTGGAAGGAACTGTCATTCTGAGGGAGGTGGTGTGCTTTTTATACTAGAGGAGATTGAGACCATCACGTGGTCTATTATTTGAATATGGTGAGCATGCCATGCACAACCAAGTTGTGGGAATGTTGGAAGCCATCTCGAAGAACCTTCTTTACAAGGCAACAACCTTTTGATCACTCACATAGGGAGACATTGTTTGTAAGCAAACAGCTTTATGTTCGAGTCTGATAGGTGTACCACAGACGGCAGAGTGAAGTGAGGGGTGGGGACCCAGACAGCAGGCTTTGGCTGTGGGTGTCAGCCTCCAGCTGTGCAGGGAGTAAAGGGGGGGGCAGAGCAGGGTGTCACCAGGGCCAGGATTGCCACCCCCCCAGAAAATGCCACCCAAGTCCCAGGCCTAGGGGGCCTGCCCCTAAGTCCAGACCTGCCTAACAAGTTACTTTGATCATGTTCATCCTCTTTTCTGCTTCCTCTACTGGTTCCCTCTTCCTCTTTGTATGAAGCACAAGTTCCTTGTCTCCACTTTCAAGGCTCTTCTTTGGCCTTGCTCCTCCCTAACTTTCTGCATTTGTTTTCCCACCTCGGAGCCTTCCTCAAGCTCCTCTGCCACAATTTTCACCTGCCCTTGAATCTCCTGCTCACTAGAACGTTATCACCCCTTCTTTTATGATTCCCCTCTGCCTGGAACACCTCCCTGAATACATTCACCCAGCTCCCTCCATACATTTAAGTCCTCCCAAAAACTACAAGTCTGACTTTTCCTAGGTCTTCATTCTAACAGACTGCTCACCAATGCTCCCTCTACTGATCTTTCATCCAGAGCCTCCTTCTCCCCCATAATTAAGCTAAGCACATGAACCTGTGATTTCCTAACTCCATGAATGTATCCCTGACTTTCCCTATATTCTCTTTCCCCTTTTCACCATCCTTTTCTGTCCTTTATTGTAAGTCCCTTGGGGGCACGGGCTACCTGTCTCTAACAAATAATTGTTCAATGCCAGGTACAGTAGTGGTGCTATATAAATACTTAATAACAACATATAAGGAGTATTTATTTAATATTAAACTCAAGCTTGTAAATATTGTATATACTCATGTGTGAATATTGTTTTCTCTATTGATATAATGCACTTTTTTCATAGGTATCAAAGTACCACTATTATTAAAAAGCAATTTCTGCTGGGATTATGCTTAAAATTCCCATAAATAGTCAGGAAGGAAATTTCCACATTATGTGCCCTTTTCTCCCTGCAGCAAACTGGGGAGATTTGAACATCACTGGTCTTCTGCTTAACTCAGAAGTAATATTAAGAAGCCTTTCAAGCATGAATTTTTAGAACTAAAGATATTTTTAAAACCTATGTCTTTGACAGCTTTAATGTCTTAGCACTAGTGTATCATTCCATATTCCCATTTCTAAACACAAAATGTTTCCATAGTAAAAACCTTCAGTTCAGAGTATAGTCAAGGTGGAGGATGCACTTACTTGTACCCTTTTAACAACATTAAATGTAAATGCTACAAATCCAGGAAATTAACATTTAAGATTAGACCACCACACCTCAGATGCCACGCTCTGCCCTTTTAGATTATTTTATTTACTAACCTGAACTATACACGTGAAATTAACATAGTATGGCACAATTCTGGAGTTAGAGTTGAGAGATACCTTTATATCAGAAAACTATACATTTAGCACACTATTATTTAACACACTATAAACATTTTGTTTTATATTAATACAGTATATAACATATGTACATATAGCATATTGTTCAGTATCAGCTGCTATCAGGTGTTACTTATTGGGGTACTTATAATTTGATATGACATGTTAAAGTTATTCATACGTGCATAGCTAATGGTTTGTAGAATGCATACAGCAGTAAGTGATACTAAGAAAAAGGGAAACATTTTTGAGCTTAACACTAATATAAAAGTGTTTGAAAGAGGCTGTGGTTTGCCCTCTCCTCAAGAAACCATCTCTTGACGTTGACACCCTGGGGAGTTACCAGCTGGCCTCTAACCTTCCCTTTTTAGGGAAGGTTATTGGACGGGTAGTGGCCCATCATCATCAACATCATCATCATCAACAATAGTTTATTGTTAGTCAAGGCTATTACAATATAAAATGAACAAAGGTAAAAACAGAAATTGAACAAACATACAAACAGCTCAAGATTCATCAGAAGAACAGTCCCAAACTTCTGAACCAATATCAACAATAAATAGGGAAATATGTCACATATAGCTAACAAACCAACAACCCCTAACCCCCTCTGGGCCCAACCTGACAAAAAAGGGAGAAAATAAGGACAATTGGCCTAAGATTACAGACACGTCCTTAAATAAAGGACCCCAGATGAGCCTCTCTAATCCGCAAGTACCGCTGGCCATAACTAGCCACAGTTCTGGCCCTCGCGGAATCCTTGTAGTCTAATAGGGACTTTAAGCACATACTCAAGTCCCCAAAACCCTCACAGTACTGACCCAACAACTCCCTCCTAGGTACCTATAAGGCTGGGCAATGGAAAAGAACGTGGACACCAGTATCAGGCTCCTGTAGCTTGCAGAGCTGGCATAATCTATCCTGCTTACGTATGCCCCTATAACGACCCTCTACCATAGCGGAAGGGAGGGAGTTACATCTAAGTAGGGTATACACCCATCTGGAGCCTGAGTCTATCCAAGCAAATAAATAGCTAGAACTCAGGCGCAAGGGATCTGCCAGGGGGTACTCCGGTGCTATTGCCTGGGAGGACAAAAGAGCCCTTCATTCTGGAGTCCTTGGTCTTCCAACCGCCTCCGTATCAGGGACAGAGCACTTGTCAAACCAATCCTCCTCAGGGATTCGGCGGAAAACCCCAGATGGTTCAGTTCTGCCTCCACCTGGTTAGCCCAGAAATTAAATCCCCCATCGGCCACCAGCGTAGTGGCCCATCAGCTTCAGGTCCATCTGGACTGATCGGTTTTCTAGATGCCATGAAGTCCAGCTTTCGTCCGGGTTATCGTACGGAGACCACGTTGGTGGCTTTGGTTGATGACCTCCTTGTAGAACTAGATAGCGGTCGTATGACCCTTCTAGTTCTGTTAGATCTGTCAGCGGCCTTCAACACTTAACCATGAGTTGTTGGTGACATGCCTGCGAGATTTTGCGGGGGTGGATGGGACCATTTTGCAATGGTCCCTTTCCTATTTGACGGATAGATCCCAGTGGGTCGTACTCAGGGATTGTACAACTTCCTGGAGAGCTGCCCATATGGAGCATGGCAGAGGTCCATCTTGTCCCCACTCTTATTTGATGTGTATATGAAGCCATTGGAGGAGGTCATTTGCAGCTGTGGGGTCCAATGTCATCAATATGTGGACGATACCCAGCTGTACTTGTCTTCTTCATCAGATCCAGGCCTGCAGTCTCCTTGCTGTCCCGGTGTTTGACAGCTGTGGGGAACTGGATGAGGTGGAGCTGATTGAAGCTCAATCCCGACAAGATGGAAGTTATGTTGGTTGGTATGACGGGTGATCTGAGGGTGAGGGTCACCCCCATTATTTGGGGTGTTCGCCCTCCATTAGCTCCATCTGTGTGGAGTCTGGGTGTGCTCCTGGATCCACAGCTGCCCCTGGATCATCAGATGTTGGTGGTGGCACTTTTTGCCAACTTCATCTGGTGAAAAGACTCCACCCGTATGTGTCTGGCTCCAATCTCGCCACTGTCATCCATGTGTTTCTTACGTCGAGGCTGGACTATTGTAATGTGCTCTACATGGGGCTGCCCTTGGGGACAGTCTGGAAACTGAACTTGGTGCAGAATATGGCAGCTTGCCTCCTTACGGGGATGAGACGCAGGGAGCACTTAACACCTGTGCTCCAGGTGCTGCACTGGCTGCTGATCGTGTTCCGCGCCTGATTCAAGATGCTGGTTTTGGCCTTTAAAGCTCTAAACAGCCTGGACCCACTTATCTGAAAGATTGCCTTGCCCTCGGGTCCCCTGATGTCATCTGGGGATGCCCTCCTAGAAGCCCCGCATTATCGGCGCATCCAAATGGATAGGAGGGCATTCTCAGTGACTGTGCCATCGCTTTGAAATGCTCTCCTGGTTGAGGTTCACCTCCTGGCCTTCTGACATTGCAAGACGTGGCTTTTCTGCCAGGCTTTCTGGGGTGGGGGGAAGAGGAGGATGGATTAGGGTGAATTTTATACACTTCTTTTTATTGTTGTTTCTGTTGTTGTGATTTTATTGATGTTTTATGAAATTGTATTTTTGTATTGTTTTATTTTGTAAGCCACCCCGGGACACCGGCAGCGAGAGGGACAGGGTATTTAGTTTAACTAAACTAACCAAGCAAGAAAATATTCCAGTATTGATGATCCTAACCTAAAATGGCTGAAAGCTTAGACATAATGGCGTCGACATTACACTTCATGTTACAAGTAAATATCTCTATCATTTACAATACACCACAACAAGGTGTATTGTAATATGATCCCACTGGTAGTATGATCCCACTTAGGGTTCTGACCCAGAGTTTGGGAACCACTGCTGTAAAACCAAACTGAAATCATTAAATTAACAAACACAGAGTAGTCCTGGGGATTTTTATGCCAGTGTCTACACCACAATATTTTATGAAGGCTGTTTGGCTACAGCCCTAAAACTATTTGCTCCTCAGTAATCAACTGAAATCCTTTGGACTTGTTATGATTTCAGCTGCTTAAGGATATGGTTTGTCATTAAGACCACATCCCATTGAATGCCCCTTCCTGTTTGGCACATGTGTGTTCATTTATGCAACATGTTCACTGTTTTGCTTTCATGCAGTACTTTAAAAATACTCGTTGCAAATACATAATCTGTACAGAATGTGCCACTGATGGTATTTTTAATGTATATTCAGCCTTTGATCAAGCTTCACTGTAGCAAGGCTCTATGAAAGAAAATAACAGCAGATTAACAAATGGTTCCGCTGAAGAGAAACATTCTGTCAACTAGCAGTATATGTTTTGTAAACAAATGATTTTATCAAGCACATTGATATGTTCTTCTGACTGAACAAATTATGTAAAACCATCATACTAAAAAGGAGAAGACTACTTTTGAAAGACTGACACTTTTTTGACAGGTACTTTAGTTTCCTCACCTGACATTCCTCGCCTGACAAGCCCTGTATCTTGGTAGGACTTGATAGGTGCAGTCTTTACACCATTATACCTTAAAGCTGATTTCTGACTGTAATAGGGTGGCTTCTGTGAGCCTATTGGAGCCCTGTTCCTGAATGACCAATAGTTATAGTGTCAAGCATTAGCCTGTTGGAGCATGTCCAGTAGAGGCTTGGAAAGTTTTCTGAACACTAAGTGCTGGGGCATGCTCAGCAGGACTGGTTAATTCTCTCTGAGCTCTAAGTCCAGTGACATGCTCAGTAGAGAAGACACACACAACTGAGCATGTTTGGGGCTTATAAAGGGTCTGGGTTCAGTATAGAGAGAGGCAGTAGGAGTAGGAGCTAGTGCTGGGGGCTCCCTGCTCCAGGAAAGGAACCCTGTCTGAGGGGCCTGCTTAGAACAGGAAGGACTTGTCTAGGTTGGGGCTAGGGTAGAAGACTGGGAGGGCTTTGGTACAAGCCCAAGGATATGGCTGTGCACTATATTGAGACATAGGCCTTAGCTGTAAGGGGAGGTGGAGGCCAAGGGTAGGGACCCTAGAGAGTATCTCTGTAACACTTGGGATAGAGCCAGCGTAAAAGCTGGAAGGGAGTGGAAGCGGGGTTGTGCTATTCCCCAAACTGACAACCAGTGCCCCCATGTGGCCCTGGAGGCCCCGCTGCTACAGTGACTGAAATTTACTTTTCCACCTCCTTAAAAGCATTTGCTGAGCAAAATAATCAGTACCATGAAGAAGTGTTCATAAATTTATGTTTTCGCTATCTCTGATTATTACATAGCATCCATTTCAACTGGATGAATCAAATAGATGATCAAATGGAAAAAAAAATGCATTGAAACCCGGAAGTTCCCCGTAAGGCCTAGTAGCATGCTGAAGCCGGCAGCCACAGCCAGCGCTGAAGTCTCCGGACCGCCGCCACCGCCCGGAGCTCAAGGTAGGCAACAATGGCATTAATCCCTGGGGTGGGGGTGGGGAGTTAAACCACCCCCCACCCCAGAGATCAGTAAAGTACCGGTACACTTACCTGCTGACTGCTGCAGTGCTGGTGTGGGCTCTGGGTTGCTGGCGGCGGCCCAGAGCCCACACTAGGGGACTTAGGGTAAATTATTTTTGGTGTTTAAATCCAGGCTGGACAGGGTGGGTGGGGGGTGCCTGTGCAGCCTGGACTCGGGGAGGGAAAGTGTTTGTGGTTTTTTGTGGGTTTTTTTTACATTGCGGCCATTCATTTGAATGGCTGCAATGTAAAAAAACGGTACGGGGTGGAATCCAGTAATTTACCCAGATTACCGGGTTTAATCCGATACTGCCGGTACACCCAATACCGGCAGTATCGGATACCGGTAGATCTGGTAGTCCCACCCCTAGTAAATAACCATTCCCTATCTACTCATTCCACACCACTCAAGATTTTATAGACCTCTATCATGTCCCCTCTTAGCCTGCTCTTCTCTAAGCTAAAGAGACCCAACTCGTCAAGCCTCTCTTTGTATGGAAGCTGTTCCATACCCTTTATCATTCTTGTTTCCCTTCTCTGTACCTTTTCTAGTTCAGCTATGTCTTTTTTGAGATGGGGTGACCAGAACAGCACACAATATTCCAGGTGCTGTCACATCATTGATTTGTATAGAGGCATTATGACCTCCTCAGTTTTATTCTCTATCCCTTTGCGAATAACTCCTAACATTCTGTTATGGAAAAGGTCCATGCATGGACAGAACATCCCTGGTGGCCATTTTCCACATGCACAGTGGTATTATTTAAAGTAAAAAAATAAACAAAAACAGCAATGCTTTTATGAAGACTCCCAAATACGAATGGGGTTTTGGAAATGAAAATGAAAACAAAAAACAATGTGCCTTCTGCACACCCCTATGTCATATTTCAACTCTGCAGAGGAGATTAGGGAAGATGTTTTGAGAAGTCAGCCTATAGATTTAACTGGGAGATTAAGGTAGGAAGTTCTTAGAGGAATAATTTCAACTTTGGCATGGTTTCTATTTTGGTTGACAGCTTGAAACCAAGCATCTGCCAAATGCAATACAAATTGTATTAGTTTCCTTAAAGAGGTTATCCGAGTGGGGGAATCTGAAGAGGTTTTGGAGAATGAAAGAGATATCAGAATCTGTATTGCAAGTTGACCTTTACTCAAGTTACAGTCTGATCTTCCAGTAGATAATGTGCATGCTTTCATTTAGTGCACATACAAGTCCTGTCTTGGGTGAAATCTGTATGAATGGAGAAGAGTAGGGAAAGTCCCTTGTTTCAACATTTCTGTGCTCTATTAAGCTGCTTTTAAAGGCTTCCTGCACTAGAGAGAATTACATTCTTGATTCATTTCAGTTCTTGATTTATAAATGGACCTCATTATTTTCTTGTGGTATTAATCACAAATTATTTAACAGAAGTGAGTCAGGTTAGACCACTGTAAATTGGTATGGCTGTATGTTCCTTTCTTGCGCATAATGAGGATAATGCAGTATAGGAAAGTATAATATATTAGCCATTAGGCGGGTGTGATAAGTAACTTTCAGAATGTATTTATATGTACAGAAGCATGTTTTATTCCCTCATTCACTTAGAAAGTAAATTAATTTTGACTTTTACTGCAGTTGAATTTGTTTCCTGATATCACAAGTTAAATTCCCTTCTCAGTGATGACAGGAGCAGTTCTTCATACATCTGATTATAACGAAATCCTACTGCATCATGATGAGAAAAGCAGGAGAATCCATTTCCCCTAAAAATCTGATTTAGTGATTGGCATCTTCACAATGGCTATGCACTCTACTCACGCTTTTATGAGACCTATATATTTTTCTGAATCCGCTGCATGCGTGGGGACCTGGTAGACAGTTGGGCTTCTTCTGGAAATAAAATTTAGTGCCATAATTTGTAGGAGGTGGGTATGGGAGGGGACAGTTGTGTTATGGTAAACTAGATGGCAAGTTTTGATTGGCTAGCAGGGCAAAATAAAAGTGGCTGCAGCCATTTTCCATTCTCTTTGATTAAATTTGTTGTGTGCTGCAGTGCTGGATCTGTAAGTAATCAGCTGGGGAGGGGTGCCTGGCCTGGCATGGTATGGTATACTTTGGTTTGGACTGTCCTGTCGATAGGTCCAAATCTTTACCATGCCAGGTTTTTTTTTTGGTTTTTTTTAAATTGTTGGGTGCCACATTGCTTCTAGTTAAGAACATTATTGCCATATTGTGTCAGACCAATGGTCCATCAGCCCATCATCCTGTCCTCCAACAATAGCAAATCTCGATCACATGGGAGAAGAAACAACAGTCACAATGGGTAATCCATTCCCCGTTGTTCAATCCATTCCCAGCTCCCGACAGTAAGAAGTTACTCCTGTAAACTACTCGGGTAATAGCGCTTAATAAACCTACTCTCCAAGAACCGTTCCCTATCTACTCATTCCACACCATTCAAGATTTTATAAACCTCTATCATGTCCCCTCTCAGTCTACTCTTCTCTAAGCTAACGAGACCCAGCTTGTCAAACCTCTCTCTGTACTGAATCCATTCCATACCCTTTATCATTCTCGTTGTCCTTCTCTGTACCTTTTGTAGTTCAGTTATGGGTGTTTTCAGACATGACACTAACCCCAGTTTAACCACACTTCAACATTTCTTATGCATGTTGCAGAGCTACATAGGGCACCAATACAGCCCTGCAACATGTATTTTAAAAAGTTCAAGTGTGGTTAAAGTGGGGTTAATGTCATGTCTGAAAACACCCTATGTCTTTTTCGAGATGGGGCAACCAGAACTGCAAACAATATTCCAGGTGCTGTTGCACCATTGATTTGTATAGAAGCATTATGACATCCTCAGTTTTATTCTCTATCCCTTTGTGAATAACTCTTAACATTCTGTTTGCTTTTTTGACTTCTGCTGCACATTGGGGCTGAGGATTTCAGTGTATTGTCCACAATCACTCCCAGATCCTTTTCCTGAGTGGTAACTCCTAGCTTAGCACCCAGCATTGTGTACTCATAGTTTGGGTTATTTTTCCCTATGTGCATCACTTTGCACTTGACCACATTAAATCTCATCTGCCATTTAGATACCCAGGCACCCAGTCTTGTAAGATCCTGTTGCAGTTCACAGTCTGCTAATGTTTAAACTATTTTAATAACTTGGCATCATCTACAAATTTGATCACCTCATTCTTCAAGCCCTTTACCAGATCATTAATGAATAGATTAAACAGCAACTGTCCCAATACAGATTCCTGGGGAACACCACTTTTTACATCTCTCCATTGTGAAAACTGACCATTCAGTCCTACTTTTTGCTTCCTATCCTTTATCCAGTTACTGATCCATAGTAAGACACTACCCCCTATCCCATGACTTTTTAATTTTCTCAACAGTCTTTTGTGTGGGACCTTATCAAATGCTTTCTGGAAATCCAGGTACAGTATATATACCAGGTTTCCCTTGTCCACATACTTATTTACACCCTCAAAGAATTCCAACAGACTAGTGTGTCATGACTTACCTTTGCCAAATCCATGTTGACTCTTCCACATTAAGTCATATTTACCAACATTAAGACCAACGATTCTGTTCTTAATGATAATTTCCAACATTTTGCCCAGCACAGACGTCAAGCTTACTGGTCTGTAGTTTCCAGGATCACCTCTGGATCCCTTTTTAAATATTGGGGTTACATTTGCCACCCTCCACTCCTCAGGTACAGTGGCAAATTTTAGCAATAGGTTACAAATTACTAACAGTAGGTCTGCAATTTCATATTTGAGTTCCTTCAGAACTCTGGAGTGATCTGAGTCCTGGTGATTTGTTAGTATTTCGTTTTTCAATTTGCTCTAGAACCTCCTCCAGAATCACACTGATTTGTGACAGCTCTTCCAATTCATCACCTATAAAGTAAGGTTCCGGCGTGGGTATCTCCAACATTGTCTGCAGTGAAAACTGAGGCAAATAGCTCATTCAGCTTCTCTGCAATGTTCTTTTCCTCTCTAAGCATCCCTTTCAGCCCCTGGTCATCTAACAGCCAAATTGAGTCTTTAGCAGGCTTCCTGCTTCTGAGGTACTTGAAAAAAAATTATTATTAGTTTTAGCATCTTTAGCAAGTTGCTCCTCAAATTCCTCTTTGGCCTCCCTTATTAGCTTTTTACATCTACTTTGGCAACACTATATACCTCATTGGAACTCTCAATTTGTTAAAGGATGCCTTTTTGCCTCCAATAGCCTCCTTCACCACACCATTTAGCCACACAGGCAGAAGTCTGATCCTGTAGGAATGTGCGAACGCGGTTTGGCCATTTGGTGTTTAGCCCGAACTCGGCCTGTTTGGAAGACTGAACCAAACGCCCGAACCAAACGCCTGAATCCCTGAACAGTTTGGCCATGTTCAGATGAGTTCGGGTACATTCGGGTGGGAAAAACGTGACTGGCAGGCCCGGGGAGGGGGCAGCTGAGGAGCAGATTTCCTGGAGCCAGGGGTGGAGAGACTTAGAATAGCAGCTAGCCTGTCCAATCACCATCCCTCTTTTCCTCAGACTACTGGCTTTGCAGTCTGCGATTGTCCATGGGCTAGGCTGCACGGAGCCAATGGGACTTGTGGCAGGACGGGTGCACCAAGTAACAAAAGTCATTGCCCTCACTCCTTCCAGCTCCTTCTGAGCTAGCCACTGATCATGTCAGCAGGTGTTTTCAGTAGTTTCCCTCTCCCAGCAGTTTGTGTACCTCCCAATCCATTGCCATCCTCCTCCTATTTCACCCATTTCCACCCATTTACCTCCTTAGTTTCATTTATTTAGATTAGATTATAGATTTAAGTGTTATTTTTATTTTTTGCCCCTCCCTTTGTTCTTTCTCCCTACCCTCCATTGAATCCTTCCCAGCTCCCTGTATATATTCCCTTCCTGATTCCCTTCCCCTGTTTTTGGATTTATTTGGAGTAGAATTAGATTGATTCAGGTTTCATTTCAGTTTTGTACCCCTCCATGTGTTGTTTTGTTGTTAGCTGACTGTGCCCTCCCCATCCCTGTGTGTGTATATATAGATATAGATATATAGATATTAGATAGTTACTATAGATAGATTGTTGTAGGTGTTAGCTTAGTTATAGAGATAGAGATAGTGTGTAGAGATTCAGTTTTAATATTTTATAGGGTGTTTTGTAAGTTTAGACCTTTGTAGATATTAGATAATATTCCATTTAGTTCCATACGTTTTAGAATAGTTGGTTTGTTTTTTTAATATATGACTTTTATTTGCAAATTCAAAATACAACAAAACCGACCATGTACAATCTTTACCATACATTTTGAAACCTGTAAATTTGCAGCGGTCATCTGAAATATATCGATTCAAACAATTTATATATTATGCTTTATACAAAGAACATTTGACAGAGAGTACAGGTTCCCTCACAGAGTCTTAGCAGTGTATCATCGAAAAAGGATTGCATTCAGATTCCAAACTTTGAATTTACAGCCAGCAATACTTGGAGCGTTTTATTTTTGTCCCAGTCTACTTGTCCAAGGCTTTAATGATTGGGGCCCAGATGTCCTCTAAACCTTGCTTTTTATTGTGGAGCATGAAGCTCTTCCATGGTATGCATATATCAGATTCTGTGGAGCAGCTCATCCATGGTGAGGTCCTCCGCCGAACGCCAGTGCCTCATTATGATGTTTATAGCTGCTAAACAGATGATTTTACACGAGTCCTGGCACATCTTCATGCAGCTTGTATTGAGATATAAGCCCAGCAGGGCAATTTCTGGCCTGAACGGCACCACCATCCCCGCAACTTTATTGACTATTCTCCAAACCTTGCTCCAGAAGAGCTGCACCTTCCCACAAACCCACCAGCAGTGCATGTAGGTTCCCATCTCTCCACATCCCCTCCAGCATACTCCTCCCCCACCTGGATCCATAAATTTCATTCTCTCTGGTGTTAGATAAAATCTGGTAGTTAATTTTACCTGTATCTCCCTAACCTCATAGGAGAAAACACATTTGTTCATATGGTACCATATTTTCTTTTCCTTTTCCTGGACTAAAGGAATGTTTAAATCCTTCCTCCATTTCTTTATATAATCTACTGAGGGGGCGTACAATATGTCTTTAAGTTCCCTATATATTCTACCTAATCTGCCTGGGGCTTTGTTTATTTTAAAAAGAATCTTCTCTATTTTTTGCAAATCTCTCATTAAACATGCCCTATTAGTGGTGAAGTAGCCATCGCCTTTAGCTGAAGATATTGGAATAAGTTAACTTCCTCCTTCAGCAGATCCATGAATCCTTGAGGGGATATGAAATCCCCATCCCGAAAAAGATGTTCCATTGTAGCGATGCCCCTCTTGTTTAGGGCTACTCTGATCCCCGGGGCTATATTATTTTCCCTTATTTTTTTAGAATCAATTGGTGTAAGTGGGGAAAGATCCCCTGTCATTCCCATTTTAAAAAAAATTCTTTCCCAGTTCCTGATCATGTTCCCTATAAAGGGATGGTCTGTCCTTATCTCTCTGGGCACCTTGCCCTTATTTACTATCAGATCCTTTAACGTCTTTACACCCAGTATCTCCCTTTCCAAAATGGCCCATTCAGGCACCCTGGTCTCGTGATACCAATCATATAGTCCCGCCACCGATGCCGCCATATGATATATTTTTTTATCGGGGACATTCAACCCCCCTTTCTCTTTTAGTTGAAACAGCACCTGTTTTTTAATTCTGGGCTTTTTTCCATTCCACACTATATCCCTCAATAGTTCATCGCTCAATTTGAAAAAGGAGCTTGGGAGCTGGATCGGTATAGCCATCAATCTGTATAATAACTTAGGGAGAACAATCATTTTATATAAGTTGATCATCCCTAACCAGGACGCCATCAATTTTTTCCATGGCTGTACCTCTTCTTTTAACTTTTTAAGTAATGGCAGAAAATTTGCCGCATATAGATTTTTTGAATTTTTTGTTAATGTTACCCCCAGGTATTTTAAGCCAGACTCACTTATTGGGAATGGTGACATCTTTTTAAGTTGATCCTCCTGTTCAGTCCCCTCTCCAAATACTATCGTAAAGGATTTTTCTTTATTAATCGAATACCCAGAGATTTTTCCGAATTTTTCCATCACCTTCAACAATTCCTGCAGTGTCTCCTTAGGGTTTGTTGTATATACTAATAAATCATCTGCGTATAATGAGAGCTTTGTTTCTTGTCCTCCAATTTTAACCCCTTCTATTTTCTTATTTTGTCTAATTGCTAACGCCAAAACTTCCAGAACTATATTAAATAAAAGGGGCTACAGGGGGCATCCCTGCCTGGTCCCTCTCTGCAGTGGGAAAGATTTTGAGAGTTCTCTGTTGATTATTAAACTGGATTGTGGATTCTTGTAAATAGCCCTCAACCAACTCATGAAATTTCCCTCAATCCCCAACTTCCCCAGGGTTTCAAATAAAAACTTTGGCTCCACAAAATCAAAAGCCTTCTCTGCATCTGCAGAGATGACTATGGCGAGCTTTTTCTGCTTATTTAAAGCATAAATCACATTTATAGCCTTCCTAATATTATCCCTGCCCTGTCTTCCAGGGATAAACCCCGTTTGGTTAATATGGAGTGATTTCAGACATTACGGGTGGGCGGTTCACCACGGTGAACCCCCGGGGGGGTGAACAGAACAACCATGCCCCGGGGTGAAGAAAAGCCCCTAACAGACGTGATGGGACCGGGACCACGGCCAGGAACCGGGCCGACCCATCAGGGACCGGGGCAGCACAACAGACGTGCAGCCAATCCCCAGCCATGGTCAAAACTCCCAGAAGGCACCGGGCAGGGGCGGGACACAGACATGGCCGCCAAAGGGCAAACGAAGCCACACGGCACAAAAGGGAACGCCCACACAAGGGAAACGGGAAGGGAGGGGGGAAGAAGGAGAACAGGCTGACAGGTACCACACACAGCACACGCACACACACACACAGCGGACCCGCGGTGGGACACACTGCAAGACCACACGCCCAGGAGATAGCTGATGGAATGCAGCTGTCCTGGGCGTGCGCAGACCCNGGCTGCTGTCCCCGGGGCGTCGCGTCCTGCCTGCAGCTGTGGGTGTTGTCCCTGGGCCGCTTCCCTGGTTGGGTGAACCACTGTGCCCCCCTCCTCCGCCTGTGCCCCCTCCACCTCCATAGCTGCCCCTGCCTCTACCTCCTCCTCCTCCGCCTCCTCCACCGCCAGTGTCGCTTTCTCTGCCTCCGCTCTCTTCCGCCTCCCTCCTCGCTCCATCCTGCCACGCTTGCTTGCTGCTGATTTTGCTTTAAATCTCCCTCCGGTGGTTGTGTTGTTGCTGGTTGCACGGCAGTGATGCTACGTGCCTTGTCCCCGGCTGGGGCTCGTTTCCTTTGGTTCCGCCCGGGAATTGGCATCCAGACATTACTTTTCCTTGGTTCTCGGTGGGGGTCCGTTTGACCACGCTTCCCGGGATATTCCCCTGGCTAGCCCGGGAAGCGTGGTTGAACTTGACCCCATGTGGGTATTGAGCGTGATGAACATCTGGCGCGTGCCGAAAAGACGTTCACGGCCCTTTCGCCCTGCCGCGGGATTGAGCGTGGTTCACTGTGGTTGAGCGTGATCTCGTAACGTCTGAAAATACCCATGGATGAATTCATCACTTATTGCTTTAAGCCTATCATTTAATATCTTGGAAAAAATCTTAAAATCTGTGTTCAATAAAGAGATAGGCCGATAACTGCCACACTGGTCTGGGGCTCTCCCTGGCTTAGGTATCAATGTGATTACCGCATTATACAATTTTTGTGGCATCTCCCCCTCTGCTAGAATATTATTGTATACTGTTGTAAGGTGTGGCCCCAGAGTTTTTGCAAAAATGTTATAAAACTCGTTCGGGAATCCATCTGGTCCCGCTGCCTTATTATTCTTTGAAGCCAGTATTGCCTCCTGAACTTCTTTATCTGTGATGGACGCATTTAGAAAATCAACCTGAGCTGTATTAAGTTTTGGTAGCTCTACCCCCTCAAGAAATTTCTTCATTTCTATCTCATTGGGGTTTTGCGTAGAGTAGATTCCTTTATAATAATCCAAAAAGGTCTGCATTATCTGAGGGAGTTCAGTGCAGCATTTGTTATTATTGTCAACCACCCTAGCTATATGAGCTTTCCTTTGTTTTGCCTTCACAAATCTAGCCAAGGTCTTGCCCGCCCTGTTACTATTTTCATAAAAAAAGAATTTAATTTTTTTAAGTTGTGCTTTTGTCCATTCTAATTCCATAGCGTTTATTGATTCCTTATTTCTAATTATTTCTAGTTTCAGAGTTTGCAAGGGGGCGATTCTATTTTGCGCCTCTAACCTTTGAAGAGTAGCGTATAAATCCTTATTTTTTTGTCTCTTTTCCTTAACTTTTTTAGCTTGCAAGGCTATCAGATTTCCCCTGGTCACCGCCTTTGCTGCCTCCCAAAGAGTTGCGGGGGACTGAACGGAATTGGTGTTTATTTTGAAAAATTCTTCAATAGCTTCCTGTATTTGAACAATGTTTTCCTCTCCTTTCAACAGACCCCTATTTAAAGTCCAGTTGAATGACCTCGGGCCTTGATTCGCTGGAGCCTTAAATATTGTCACTACTGCATTGTGGTCTGCTAGTACAACTGGAGTTATAAAGCATTTTTTCCCCCTATGTGCATCTGTTTTGTTGGTCAGCACGTGATCAATTCTCGTATAACTGTTATGTAGCTTAGAAAAATATGTATAGTCTCTCTGTGGCCCATTCATGAGTCTCCACAGATCTATCCAGTCGTATTTTTCTAACAACCTGGGAATTTCCTTGGACTCACTCCTTTTATTCCCTCTTCGGGAATGATCAAGCTCAGTTATGGTGGCATTAAAGTCCCCCTGTATTGTGATCCATCCCGTAGCTATTTCTGCTATTTTCTTAAAGGTTTCTCTAAAGAAGACGCTTTTCCCCATATTAGGCACATAAATGTTTGCAACTGTTATCCTCTTTCCTTGCAGTTTTCCAGTTATGCAAATGAATCTGCCCTCCTTGTCTTTTATACTTTTTTCTATCTCAAAATTGTTTCTCTTGCTGAAGCCTATCATCACCCCCGCTTTTTTCTTTCTGGCACAAGATGCATAAAGCCCCCCTATTTTTGAGTTAGCAAATCTGGGGACATCTTTATCAAGTAGATGTGTTTCTTGGATTAGAAAAATATCTGCCCCCTGTTCTTCCAAGAAATCCCTCACTCTCTTTCTCTTCTGCGGTGAGTTTAAGCCTCTAACATTTATTGTGACTGTCTTTAAACTAGCCATATTTTAGTTTTGGGTTAATTTTGGAATCCAATTGTTTCCCTAATCTGTTACAGCTCAAATCCTTCACATTCTCTGTGTTTAACGCCACCTGTCTAACTGTCCCATATTCTAACTCTTTTACGTAACGCCCCCCCACCAGGGGAAAAACCTCCCTGTATACTAGATCAGTACTGTTATGGGAATCTAAAGCATCCCCTGTCACGTCCCTTTTAGAGAGTCCCCCTGGGCCCCCAAACAAATCTCCCTCCCTCTACCCCCCCTTACCCTGCTTCCCTTCCCATTTTTTCATCCTCTTTCACCTAGATGTATTGGGGATCCTCTGAGAGTCTGCACCTGGCTCTAAGATGCCCAGGTGTGCGTATCCCTCCCCCCCCAGCTCCGTTCAACATCACAACATATTTTGGATATTCAACTTAAACCTTTTAACCAAACAAAGTTCCATAATACTTCTAGTATTATCTCCCCAGGGCAAAAAAGTCCCATAGCTATATCATATTTAAAACTTTTCTGCAGGTCCCTGCAGACTCAAATTTTACCATCAATTACCCTGTATTCCTTAAGCTCATACTTTTTGGAGCTTGAATTTTTACTAGCATTCATGGAAAACCATATCATTTAATTGANTTGTTGCTGGTTGCACGGCAGTGATGCTACGTGCCTTGTCCCCGGCTGGGGCTCGTTTCCTTTGGTTCCGCCCGGGAATTGGCATCCAGACATTACTTTTCCTTGGTTCTCGGTGGGGGTCCGTTTGACCACGCTTCCCGGGATATTCCCCTGGCTAGCCCGGGAAGCGTGGTTGAACTTGACCCCATGTGGGTATTGAGCGTGATGAACATCTGGCGCGTGCCGAACAGACGTTCACGGCCCTTTCGCCCTGCCGCGGGATTGAGCGTGGTTCACTGTGGTTGAGCGTGATCTCGTAACGTCTGAAAATACCCATGGATGAATTCATCACTTATTGCTTTAAGCCTATCATTTAATATCTTGGAAAAAATCTTAAAATCTGTGTTCAATAAAGAGATAGGCCGATAACTGCCACACTGGTCTGGGGCTCTCCCTGGCTTAGGTATCAATGTGATTACCGCATTATACAATTTTTGTGGCATCTCCCCCTCTGCTAGAATATTATTGTATACTGTTGTAAGGTGTGGCCCCAGAGTTTTTGCAAAAATGTTATAAAACTCGTTCGGGAATCCATCTGGTCCCGCTGCCTTATTATTCTTTGAAGCCAGTATTGCCTCCTGAACTTCTTTATCTGTGATGGACGCATTTAGAAAATCAACCTGAGCTGTATTAAGTTTTGGTAGCTCTACCCCCTCAAGAAATTTCTTCATTTCTATCTCATTGGGGTTTTGCGTAGAGTAGATTCCTTTATAATAATCCAAAAAGGTCTGCATTATCTGAGGGAGTTCAGTGCAGCATTTGTTATTATTGTCAACCACCCTAGCTATATGAGCTTTCCTTTGTTTTGCCTTCACAAATCTAGCCAAGGTCTTGCCCGCCCTGTTACTATTTTCATAAAAAAAGAATTTAATTTTTTTAAGTTGTGCTTTTGTCCATTCTAATTCCATAGCGTTTATTGATTCCTTATTTCTAATTATTTCTAGTTTCAGAGTTTGCAAGGGGGCGATTCTATTTTGCGCCTCTAACCTTTGAAGAGTAGCGTATAAATCCTTATTTTTTTGTCTCTTTTCCTTAACTTTTTTAGCTTGCAAGGCTATCAGATTTCCCCTGGTCACCGCCTTTGCTGCCTCCCAAAGAGTTGCGGGGGACTGAACGGAATTGGTGTTTATTTTGAAAAATTCTTCAATAGCTTCCTGTATTTGAACAATGTTTTCCTCTCCTTTCAACAGACCCCTATTTAAAGTCCAGTTGAATGACCTCGGGCCTTGATTCGCTGGAGCCTTAAATATTGTCACTACTGCATTGTGGTCTGCTAGTACAACTGGAGTTATAAAGCATTTTTTCCCCCTATGTGCATCTGTTTTGTTGGTCAGCACGTGATCAATTCTCGTATAACTGTTATGTAGCGTAGAAAAATATGTATAGTCTCTCTGTGGCCCATTCATGAGTCTCCACAGATCTATCCAGTCGTATTTTTCTAACAACCTGGGAATTTCCTTGGACTCACTCCTTTTATTCCCTCTTCGGGAATGATCAAGCTCAGTTATGGTGGCATTAAAGTCCCCCTGTATTGTGATCCATCCCGTAGCTATTTCTGCTATTTTCTTAAAGGTTTCTCTAAAGAAGACGCTTTTCCCCATATTAGGCACATAAATGTTTGCAACTGTTATCCTCTTTCCTTGCAGTTTTCCAGTTATGCAAATGAATCTGCCCTCCTTGTCTTTTATACTTTTTTCTATCTCAAAATTGTTTCTCTTGCTGAAGCCTATCATCACCCCCGCTTTTTTCTTTCTGGCACAAGATGCATAAAGCCCCCCTATTTTTGAGTTAGCAAATCTGGGGACATCTTTATCAAGTAGATGTGTTTCTTGGATTAGAAAAATATCTGCCCCCTGTTCTTCCAAGAAATCCCTCACTCTCTTTCTCTTCTGCGGTGAGTTTAAGCCTCTAACATTTATTGTGACTGTCTTTAAACTAGCCATATTTTAGTTTTGGGTTAATTTTGGAATCCAATTGTTTCCCTAATCTGTTACAGCTCAAATCCTTCACATTCTCTGTGTTTAACGCCACCTGTCTAACTGTCCCATATTCTAACTCTTTTACGTAACGCCCCCCCACCAGGGGAAAAACCTCCCTGTATACTAGATCAGTACTGTTATGGGAATCTAAAGCATCCCCTGTCACGTCCCTTTTAGAGAGTCCCCCTGGGCCCCCAAACAAATCTCCCTCCCTCTACCCCCCCTTACCCTGCTTCCCTTCCCATTTTTTCATCCTCTTTCACCTAGATGTATTGGGGATCCTCTGAGAGTCTGCACCTGGCTCTAAGATGCCCAGGTGTGCGTATCCCTCCCCCCCCAGCTCCGTTCAACATCACAACATATTTTGGATATTCAACTTAAACCTTTTAACCAAACAAAGTTCCATAATACTTCTAGTATTATCTCCCCAGGGCAAAAAAGTCCCATAGCTATATCATATTTAAAACTTTTCTGCAGGTCCCTGCAGACTCAAATTTTACCATCAATTACCCTGTATTCCTTAAGCTCATACTTTTTGGAGCTTGAATTTTTACTAGCATTCATGGAAAACCATATCATTTAATTGACAAAACCTTTAAGCCATTCAGTACCTTCTAAATGACTGCATTCTCAAAATTGTTTAGTTGCTCTTTTTACTTTGTGCTCTTGGTTTTGAACTTTAAACTGTTGTAGTACATAATGAGAAAATCCTCAAATCCCTATCCCTATATTCATCATTATATCTACCCCAGGTGGCCTCCATTCTCAATTTTCAACGTTAATTGCACAATGTATCTTAATCTTATTAAAAAAAAGTCAGAGCTCAACCAGACCATTATACATAGTACCACTGAGTTGTTACCCTTTTTACCATTTAACAACTTCCTTCAACTACACACCAACCCAGATTGCTCCATTACATACTCTTTTACTTGAAACACTTAGCTAGGAACCTTAAGGGTCCTTTTGACAGTCAAGAGCATACTAATAAAACTATGAAGCCTTACCCCGTTCTTTACCGTATCCTCAAACTAACTCCTTTCTCAGTTTTCCCCTTTAGGTGGTCTTTATACTTGAGCTCTTGTTTTACAACTTTAATTGTACTTTTGTTAGTGCTGGCTTTTAATCTTGCAGCTTGTGTAATCTGCCCCAGGTTAAGAAAAGAGCAATTGGGCTGCACAACCTTTACAATTTCTTTGCATCTCTCTCTAACAGTCTAAATTCTCCAATTTCTCCTTTAGTTAACCATAATGCTCTGAGCTCTCAAACCTGAATCTCGAATCACTTATGGATAGCCATGAGAAGTGACTCTGATCTATATAGCCTTTGGAAATTCATTGCTGCACCCCGCAAAGTGCCTGCATTTACACTTTTCCTCTTTAGTAAATTCCCCTGTTTTAGGATCTTTTAAAATTATAGCGCTAGCATTTTTTAGGGGGAATTCTTTCCTGTTATTTACCAATTAGACACATTCTGTAATTACATTCGGCTGACTACTTCTCAAGTTCCTCTATTATGCACTTTTGATCATTGGCTCTTAATTTTAAACATTAGGGCTGTTATAATAAGTTTGCAAGAAGCCTTCAAGCCAGAACCTTACAACATCCATTTTTGCTTCCATAGACATCCTACAATTCATTTTTCTTGTTTAACAACTCATTTGGCCTAAGGCACTTAAAGAAAACTCATAACTTTTGCAAACCTATTTGCATATTGTTCTTAAACTCTAAATTGTTTAAACATAAGTTTTGCAACTTACACCTACTGCCTTCAGCATATTCTTCTTCGTTGGTTGCTCTTTTTGCTTTGAACACTTAGTTAAAACACCTTAAGTCTCTTTCACACAACGTTAAGGAATGTCTTTGCCTTTAAAGCATCTTGTCAATTTTTACAGGGCTCACAAGCTATCTCTTAATATTTTTTTTGTTTAAATAGCCCTTTTCTACTTAAAGTCTTAGTAGCTCCAAATTAGCTCTGGAGTGTTCTGCAGCAACTTTAAGGGCAGTTTCTCACACTGATTCTCTAGCTGAAGCAGACACTGGATGAGCTGCCAGAAAGATCTCAAGATCCTCAGTGTTTTCAAAAAAAATTCTCTTCCCCTTTTCAAAAATCAACATTCTTGCTGGGAACAATAGTCTTGGTCTTAGGTTCCTTTCATTCAGCTCCCCAAAATATTTACTCCATTTTAGTCTTTTTTTTACACTTTCTGCAGCATAATCTGGAAAGATTTTTATGGATTGCTGATGAAAGACCAACTTCTTCTTGGTTCTGGCTGCTCTCAGAACCTCTTCTTTGATGTTAACATTCATAAATTTGACCAGAATTGGGTGGGGAGGGTCTGTGTCTTTTTGTGGAGGGCGCAAAATTCTGTGAGCCCTTTCTATTATGGCAGTGCAAGTGACCCTCCTCTGGGAAGTTTTCCTTCATTATAGACCAGATAATCTCATTTATCTTCTCTGACCCCCTCGCCTCCGTAACTCCATTTATTCTTAAATTCCCTCGATGTGAACAATTTTCCAAATCTTCGCATTTAGCAAGTAGAAAGGCAGTCTCCCCTTTCCATTTATTTAACTGTTCTTGAGTGACTATGGAGTGGTCCTCGAGTTCAGAAATCCTTCCTTCTGCTGCCTCCACCCTCTTTGCCATCCCCTCCATTTTTTTGTTACCTGCTTGTACTGCTTCTTTAATCTGCCTCATTTCACTTTTAAGTTCTTCCTTCATTTGTTTGAGGAGCTTTTTTAATGTACCCGGTCCCTCTGCTACTTCTTCCTCTGAGCTCAGAGCAGCCTGGTCACTTACAGATTCCTGCGCTGCCACCGCTGCCACCGCCATGTTTTTTTCGCCGCTGCGGGGCTCTCCCAGAGGGTTCAGCTCTGCGGCCAGGTTTTTTTTGGCAAAAACGCTCAAGAGCAATTTCTTGAGGAATTCCTGTGACAATTTCTTCTACAGTTTACTCCTACCGGCCATCCTCTGACAAGAAAGGGGAGTTTTTTCCATTTTTTTCAAAGTTTGGTATTTAGAGCCGGGGAGAGCGGAGCCCAGACAATTCCTGACTGCTAACTGTGACGCATGCACAGATCCCCCCGTTTTAGAATAGTTAATAGCAGTTATAGTTAGTGTACTGTGTGTGTGTATTATATATATATATTCAAATTCTGAATAAATTAAATAAAAAATCTTCCTCTGCATAATTTGTAAAGGAAAAATGGAGAAGGGAAGCAGGAGAGGCTGGTCTAATGCCCGTAAGGTAGGCAATGGGGCACGTGGCAGAGGGGGCAGGGGCTGTGCCAGTGGAGTGGCAGCAGGCATCAGCAGCAGCCCGAGCCCAGCACCATGCCCCAAACTTCACAGGCCTGATTTTGGCAGTCGAGCTTCAGAGGCTCCCAGCAGTGGCACTAGCCAGGGTGTGGTTCGGTGGCACCTCCTGCCAGCATCCTCCACTGTCACACAGGACACGGGAAGGCCTGCAGAACAGGAGACTGTGGCTGTCTCTTCTGTGGCTGCATGTGCTTCAGAAGTTTCTCCAGGGACACCAATGTCCCCAACCCCCATTGTTGAGGTGATCCCCAGCAGTCCAGGGCTGGTGGATCCCACCCTGGCTGCTAGAGGTAGGACCTGATCCCCGGGCAATTGCAGCAGGGAGAGGAGCAGCAGCAGCTATAGGGGGCACAGGGAGAGTGGCAGCAGCATGATGGGCAGTCCAGCAACCTCAGGGTCCCTGTGCTCCCCTTCATGGGACATCACTCATATTGGTGACAGCAAGGCACTAGTCCTGTGGAGGAGATGTCTTGTGCTGAGGTAATGGCTGTCCCTTTGAGAGCTGTGTCGCTACCATGTTCTGCCCCTCCCAGCAGCGCTGTCAGCCGTGTGTCACCCGGTGTGGGTCAGAAGGCAGGAGGGGAAAAAAAATCCTTGGTCTGGTTGCATTTTAAGTTGGTGCAGGCAGATGATCCCAGGAAGGTGCAGTGCACTTTGTGCCAGAAGGTGGTGAAGCGTGGGCAGGTGCTCACCAACCTTGGAACAACTACCATGGTAAGGCACCTGAAGGGATGCCACACTGCTGTGCTGCTAAGTGAGCAGGCAGGGGCAGTGGACACCAGTGGGTTCCTGACTGCAGAGGCCAGTCGTCCACCTCCATCAGCAGGCAAGCATCCTGCTCTAACAGCTGCCTCTAGCAGCAGGAGCAGTATTGCTGCTAGGGGAGAGCAGCAGCAGCAGCAGCAGCAGCAGCAGCAGCTGCATCAGTGCACCATGGAGAAGTTGGGGTGGGGGCAGCTGCCAAGTCCATCAGCAGCTGCAGGACGTGGAGGGTGGCATGGCTTTCAACGGAAAGCCACACGCATGTTGGGGGAAATGATAGCGCTGGATGGGCAGCCCTTCTCGGTGGTTAGGGACATGGGGTTTAGGCACCTGATTGGGTTCCTGGCCCCCAAGTTTAAGCTGCCTTTGTGGTGCCAACCTTGTACCAGGCTTTAAAGGAGCGGGTGAGGGAGCAGCTGGCAAGGGCTGGTGGTGCCCCCGTCCACCTCACCACAGACTTGTGGTTGAGCTGGAATGTGCAGCATGCCTACCTGGCAGTGACAGTGCACTGGTGGCAGGACCCGGAGTCAGCATTTGACAGTGGCTCAAGGGGTTCCAAAGTAGGGTATAGGTGGGCCCTCCTTCTAGGGGAAGTAATGGACAGCCCACACAACGCTCAGAACATTGAGTCAGCTCTGACTGCCATGGTGAGGGAGTGGGTCACGACACGTGTGCCCTTCACAAAGGGGTGTGTTGCGATGGACAATGCGGCCAACATACTAAGGGCAGTCCATGAGGGGGGCTTTGCCAGCATCCCTTGCACCACACATGCCTTTCATCTGGTGGTCAGGGATGCTCTGGGCTTGGAGGAGAAGGGTATTGGGGCAGGCACCATTAGCTCCCTGATTGAGCAGGGGATGAAGCTGGCCAGTTTCTTTAACCAGAGTGTGAAGGACAGCGACCTCCACCGGGCGAACCAGGCCGAGCAAGGCTCCCAAGTGCATCAGCTGGTGCAGGATTTATTTATTTATTTATTTATTTAATAGACTTATACCCCGTCCCTCCTGCTAAAGCAGCCCAGGGTGGCTTCCAACAATTAAAACACAATAAAAACAATTTAAAACATCCAAAACAATAATATAAAAATATTAAAACAGGGCTAAATATAATAAATACATAATAAATAATAGGTAAGTTGGGGGAGCTAAAAACCCCTCACCCTACCCTCCC
>QEPC01006602.1:0-13879 GCA_003113815.1 Sphenodon punctatus | reverse complement strand
GCACCTTTGGCCTGTGGCTGTGGGGTGGAGCCCTCCCAGGGGCTTCTGGGGGCGGAGCCTCGCTCACCTGCAGGGGATGAGCGCTGCAATGGCTGCTGGGGGCTTCTGGGGGCAGGCGTGCACCTTTGGCCTGTGGCTGTGGGGTGGAGCCCTCCCAGGGGCTTCTGGGGGCGGAGCCTCGCTCACCTGCAGGGGATGAGCGCTGCAATGAGGGATGGAGGACAGAAGGGAGGCGTTTAACTGACTCTTTCTTCCTATAGCCTGCTTTATCCAGTGGTTGAACAAGAATCTTCATTCTAGAGGAATGATTGAGCAGACCAGAGGCTGCTGGACCTTCCCCCTTTTGTTTCGTAAAATGATGAGAACCAGCAGTAGGAAAGTCAGAGTGGGGACAAGATAGCTGGATCGGGTGAGATTGAGTAATAGAATGTGGAGGGAAGGAGTCCCTCCCAGCTACCAGTGGAAGAGATTCTTAAATCTGGGGCAGGGTGGTACTCTCAGCAGGGAATGGAACTAAGACTTCTTTAGTGAGAGGGGGAGGAACCCTCTTAGCTATAGGGTTCTCATAGGCTAGGGGAGACACAATCTCTGTCTGAGAAGCCACTTCTACCCCCTACAACCCTGTGGGGAAAGGGGTGCATGATATTGATGCAAATTTATTAAATTCGAGTCACAAACCCCTCACCAACACCTTCACAGAAAAAAAGGAGCTCATTAAAATTCCTCAGCCTTCCCTCCAGTTCCTTAAACCAGGTATCTAGATCAATCTCCTGCCAGGCCTGAAAGTCATCAAATTGCTGGCTAAGGGCAGTTACTTGTTGGTATAAGTCAACCAATCTGATAGAGGACTCTCCAAATCCCAAGGAGGGAACAGAGGGCAAGGCATCTGCACAGAAGACTGAGATGTCGCTTGTACCAGCAGCAGCACTAACTGGGGGAGGAGGGAAAAAATAGCGGGTAAGTTTGGACTGGATGGGAACAGAGGTTTTCAGCAAAGAATCCCCAAGCTCAGATTGAGCAATCTCAGTGACGAGGTTGGGGTGGGAGCGGGGAGCATGGGACCTAAGCTCCATTGTAGGACAGTAGGAGGGGCCAGGCCTATTTCCACCAGCCTAGATGGTCAAATCCTCAAATCCTAACGCAGTGAGAACGCAAAGGGTAGTCCAATACACTCTTGCAAGGGGATGGAGTTCCTAGCTGGTAAGTCCTCCAGGGCGGGTGGGGTGTCCTTTAGTAAGTTTCTACCCCTTCTGCCCACTCTTGATTTGCTGGCCGTTCGCTCTGCACACCCTCTGACACCTCCGACACTTTCCTCGCCACTTAGCAAGCCAAACTTCTGGGCTCCCCGCTCCTCTCGGTAAAGCTGATATTGGCTGGTCCAACAAATCCCAACCCGGTCTCTGAGAGTCCTTCCCTCTGTGTCCAGCACCAGCCACCGCGCTGCCTGTTTCTGGTGCATGGCCAGCGGCACTTCCTCCTCCTCCTCCTCCTCCTCCTGCAGCAGTGCCCCCATAGTCCCAGCTGCGCCTGTCACAACTTCTCCTTCCACAGCGCGTGAGCCGTCCCCAACCTATGAAAGGAACTATGAGACTAAGGCTTGAATGGACATAGATTTCAATGCCGCTGGACTTGTCTGCTGCCGCTCCACTGCCCTGACACTCTGCCACTACCTCTGCTCCCCCTCCGCCTGTAGATTCCAGACGTCTTATTCAGGGTCAGGTCTCCTTCCTTCAGGAACCTCCAGGTTTCCTCCTCTCTGGCCGAGAAGAGACTGCAGAGGTGTTCTCCCTCTCACAGTCCGGTTGAGTTTAAGACTCCAAACATCCACGAAGGATCGGATAAAGAGGCAACCAGCAAAAGTCCACTGAAAGAGGGTGGCGCCAACACCAACACGGCCCCGCCAATGGCCAACACCCTTTGGGTGTCGCCCTTCGGGTGGTGCCCAAAGGGCCCCAGCCCCTGTAAATTATACCTGGGGGAACAACGACAGCCAATGAATGGTTGGCAGGGCACAAGAGGCAGCTTGCCCTGCACAGTCTTCTGCTCCAAGCCCCTCCTCTCCAAGCTGAACACACTCACCATGATGATTTCTTGAGCAGGAGCCACACCACAGCCTCCTTGAGACAGTCTGGCACCCTGCCCTCCCCAAGGAAGGCATTGACTATCCCAGCCAGGAGCAGCCCTAGTGTCTCCCAGATAGCCTTAACCAGCCAGGACTGGTATGGATCTAATTCACAATAAGTGGCTTGGACAGTCCCAAGAGCATCCCCCGCATCCAAGGACAACACATCCTGAAATTCATCCCACAAAACAGGACAAGAAGGGGCTTCTACTGCCTCTTGCTCACCTACTGCTAAAAAGGTTGTATCAAAACTGTGGTGAATTTGAGCAATTTTATCCTTCAAAATTAGTCTATGCTACAGCCAATCGGCTTTGGTACAAGTCAAACTCCACCTGCTCACTAAATGTCTCCCCTCATGCTTTCATAGCCTCAAGGACTCTGCGTACCCGGGGAACCTGCACTGCCACCATGGAGGAAGTAGATGTCTATGTGCCACCATGTCAATTGCCCACGTCAGCACAGCATACCACAAGTCAACTAGGGCATCAACTGAGAGGCCATCAAGTTCAGTAGATAAATCCTATTGTATTAATTAGTCTCCAAGGGTGTACCATCCTCCTAACTAGATGGCCTATAAGTGCAATCCGAATGTTTGAGATCTAGTTGTCCTTGGTAAGTAGAAAGATGGAGAAGATACTGTGATCCTCATTAGCAATACAGTTCTAAAACTGAAGTGAACATGTTTTCATGACTACAATTCTCCTTTATGTCATTTGTTGTAAGGTATCTATGAGGCCCTGAAAGCTTCTGGACAACCACCTCCTTGATAGATAAAAACATCTATATCATCTGTCATATCAACCAAACAATTTAACAAACCAGTCCTGAGACAAACGGTAAAAACAATCATGTGGGTGGTGCAGCAGCTTCCCAGCCCAGCCAGGTTGGAAAACCACAGCCAACACAGCCCAAGTTGGGGAGGGGCACCAAACAAGTGTGCCTGTGGCTGGAGAGCCATCCCACCACCCACACAGCCTGGGTATGGTGGGGAGCTAAACAAACATGCAGGTGGGCAACCCCACCTGCATCCTGTTCCCCACCATGGTGGACAGCCATGGTGATCAGTCATGGTGCTTGGCCATGGCAGCCCCCGCTTTGGGGAATGTATAGCAGGGCTGAACAGACATGCTAGCCTGAGTTGGCTCATGTGGGTGACCCTTAGTCCAGGGTGTGACCTTAGATTTTCCAAGGACACAGCTCAAGCTAGCCACCTCCTCGCCCCACCGCAGTCCTGGCCTACCATCTGGTGGCACCTAAACAGACATGCCAGTGGGTCCAAAGCAGGTCACTGTCACATCTGTTTTTACCCATACTAAGCATCTCTGTCTACATTTTCAAAAGAAAAAATATGTGATAGAACAACTACAGCTGAGATTCTATGGTATGCAAATAAGGAATTCTCTCCATTAGTGGTATCCTCCGATTGTTTCATGCTGGTGTTAGCCCTTTAGGCCAACATGAGTTCCATTCACCTCAGTGGGACTTGCATCTGTACCAAAACCTACCACCAACCTGAAATTGGTTGAGATGAAACATGAAATTAATTGAGATGAGAAAAAGCTGATTGATAAGAATAACCTCAGAGTAAGGTAATTTTATCTTGCACTGTGTAAGAAACAAACAACTTGACTGTAGATACAGGAAAGACAAAATACAATGAATACATAGGGTTCTTTTACAAAACCCTCAGAGAAGTGGGGCAGGGACAGAGGGTGCAACACATGTTACCTTTCCCCACTGACAGCAGGATGTGTGAAGGAGATTTGCACCCCCACTGGTGAGACAAACAGTGAAAACTGACACGCAGGCGGCGTGACACCTCCACGATCTGGAGCAGGGAACAACGGTTACTACTCTCCGGGTCAGCAGGTGGCACTTAGCTAATGTGTCTGTGACCTGGGTAGCCAGCTAGCCCTCTCTGGCCATCTCTGCCCCCACCCAGAACCCCTCCTCCCCATGGCAGGGCCAAAGATACATGTTGACTTGCTGTGGCCCATGTTGGCCTGCCTGGGTGGCCCATGGCCTTGAATGTGCACCTGGAATCTTCCAGGAAGTGCATTCCAGGCCAGCTGCCTACTTAGTCCAGGGCACTGGCTGGCCAATATCTGGCCGCCAGAGAATAGATGTATCCCCAGCCCGGTCGGTCCATAGTGGGCACATGTCACTTCTATTTTTACCCAAAGGAGCTGACCCTTTATTTGAGTACAACAGGCAGCAATCCTATATATTAACATTACAGAACAGGTATCCAGGCTAATAAGTTTCAATGTGTAGCAAGGGGTCTTCCCAGGGCCACACAGGGGCGCTGGGGTGTCTCTTGGGGAATTAGATCTACCCCTCTGCCATGCCTATTCAGCCCGAGCCTCAGCTGAATCCCTCTCTGAGGAAGGGGGTACCCTCCTATAGGACCCAACAAAGACTGTACAGAGGATATCCAGTTCACAATCATTTATTAGTACAGTTCGGTGTACACAATCCCTGGGGCTGCCAGCTCAGTCACCGCCACCACCCTGCAGGCCCAGGTCAATCTCTCCACAGGTGCAACCCCCCAAAGTCCTCAGTAGCCAGGCCTCAAAGCCCCTGGCTCACAGTAAGCCTTCCCCAGACAGGAGACTCCCTCCTGGGCATAGCCTCTCTCACTTGCCTGGGTCCCCAGCCTTCAGCACCTTGGAGAGCATAGAGTTAGAAGACTCTCCTTCAGGGTTCCTCCAGGGAGATGTTGCTTCTTCAACTCCCAGGCAGAGACTGCCTTTCTTTTTGGCTTGTCTCTGCTTATATACAGGCAGAGTGGGTGTGGTCAGGCTTCTTCTCCTCAGCCTTAAAGGGGCAGTGTCCTGCCCACTCTGTCCCAGGGTCTCTCAGCCTCTTTCCTTACTGACTGGTCCCCCAGCTATGGGGCTGGCTCTGCCACACCCCTGGGTGTGCTCAGTCAGAGGGCTGATCCACACAGTCCCCTTCTTAAAGGGGCAGAAGCCCCACAGTACTGCTTCCTGATACACAATGCCAAGATAAGAAAGCCTCTAGCAGTTCCCCCTAGGGGAGCCTCCCCAAGCCCAGAGCAAAATGAAGGCCAGTGCTTGGACCTGCCGAGTGATGTGTCCCACCACCAAACGTATCCTCCTGCCCTTATCAGGCAAGGAAGGGAGGCTGAAAGGGGTATGACAACTAGAGCTGAAACAACAATTCACAGCAAAATATGTTTTCATTAAAAACTATCTATATGCCACCTTTCCTGCAATGCAGAAGCTTATCAGGTCTTCACCACATTTGTTTCTTCCCCTTCAGGAATGCTCATTGATAGGTACTGTACTTTGATTGATATATGCCTGCATGTTTGGCATAGTCACAGGAGAAGGAGGCAGGCACCAGACCAGACACAGCAGGCATGACCTCTTACTCCTCCCACCTCTTACCCCTTCCTGATTGGGAGGAGAGCACTGAAGGTGAAAAAGACACGGGGCCAGGAGCTACAATATCAGGACATGAAAATACTGAAAAATGATGGAAGTTGTGAAAAAATTCCACCTGCCATTCTGAGAGGTATGGAATCATGAAACGTGGACTTGAAAATTGGAGCAAACATGATGGGATTTCCTGTCAATTTGGGAGCATCTGTTTTTGATTCAGTACTAATGATGACCCAGTCCAGGTCACCCAACCCAGGGAAATGTGCCCCCCTTCCCTCTCCAAGGTTGATGTGCTCTTGGACCAAGAAGCACACTAGACCCCCACACCCTCACTCCAAATCAGTCACAATGGGATGAGTTGTATTAATGCTCTGTCATTTTAACTGAGTCATGCACAGCCAAGGCTCACTGGTAACAGACTTGCTAAATCTAAAATCACCTAACAACCACCAACCACAACTGGACACAATCTGCTGAAAGTCAAAGCATCACTCAACAAGGTAAAGGCATTGCAGGTGAAATCATGGCCATTTGGACCAATAACAGCTGATGGTAAAAATGTCTTCCCTGCCCCAAATCATAGCTCATGATAGATTTCTAGTGACCATACCATAGAGTTGGTGGACTTCTGCTTATACTGTTTGCCCCAAGCCTGCGACCATTCACAGGGGTGGTGACTTTTATTCTGGAGTGCTGTCTTGCAGGTGGAAAGATTGAGGGCTCTGGTCCCAATTAGCTCCCACTTAGTCAGCTTTGGGCATAGCTGTGCCTCCCTACCGCACACACAAATCCATTCAAATCAACCTTGAGGATGAGGGCACTGGAAGATGATATGGATTTGAAAAAAGGCCCAGGGAAATGGTAAGGAGTAGGGACTGAGTAACTGAGGTTGGTGATGTAGTCTCTGCTTTGCCAACTCCAGAAAAGCAGGTGATAACAGCTAAAAGAGGCAGGACTTAGCTGGTCCTTGATTCCAGTTGGAACTCCTAGTCTTCAATGAAAATTAAGCACAAAAATGGTGCTTTGGCATCAATGAGAATTCATGGTGCTGATCAATAGATACATGAAGAAAATCTAATGTCAAAATATCTAACCTAAAATTTCTCAAAACAAAATCAATAGGGTTGGGCGAACAGAACCGAGTTCGGAAATTCGGTTCGGTTCGGTTCAGTTCAATTCGGAAATTCAGTTCGGAAGTTTAGTTTGGTCGACCAAACTATTCGAGTTCGGTCTGAACTCCAAACTTCCAAACAAAGTTCGTAAATTCAAACCCTATTGAACTAAATGGAATATTATCTTTTAGGGACTAGAATGTCCCTCAGGGTAGTGGGTGGGCTTTCCCCCTTGCTCAGAGGGCAACCCTTTTCATCATCGGGATGCAATGAGAGGTAGCCAAGTGTCCCAGAGGACAAGGGTAATACAAGGACTGAGGGGGAACAGACACTCGGGGAACTGCACAGGGTCCTGGGCACCGTGCAACAAGAAATGGTGGGGAACAAAGGGGAAGGGAAGGGGTCCAAGGGAAAGGGGAAGGGGGAAACAAAAAGGGATGCACGGGAGAAGGAGGTGAAGGATAGGGCTTGTTCACAAGGGGAGAACTTGCTAGGAATATAAGGGGAGAAATGTAGGGGCACGGAGAGGGGGGAGACAGGTAACCCACACCCACGATACCACCTTTCTCTACCACAATGAAGGATACCAACAACACGATACACACACTCACCCACTCTCACTGGTTGCAGGGGAAGGGGGACACAAGGATCAGACACTCGAATCCACTCTAGAAAACAAGGCTCAAACAAGGAAGGTTCTCAGGACAACAAGGGGGCCAGTCTCTCACAAGTGATTACCGGCGGAGGTCTCAAGCCCCGCCGGTCCATTTTATAGGCAATCCCCTGATCAGGAACAGGTGTGCTCAGGGCGGGGCCCCCACCTGCTGCTGAGCTATGCACTGCACTCAACTTCCTGGGGGCGGGGTCTGGAGCATCCCTGGGATGCAGGGTAGCTCTGCCTCCCCCTGCAATGGTGCCTTCAGCCTCTCTGGACTCGCCACTGTCGGGTCGTTTGCCAGGCAACAGCAAACCAAGCTGCTGGCCTGAGTTAGGCAACACGTGCCCTGACACTCTTACCTCTCCAAAACTTGCTTGCCACTTATATTTTGACCTAAAATTACCCTGTCCTGATGATAGGGTCAGTCCAGACTGAGTTCCCCAGCAAGGTGAAGCCCTGCATATTGGGAATAATGTGATTCATCTGGTTTGGATTCAGGTCAGGACCCAGAGGAGATCTGGCAGCATTAGGCCTGGGCTCAGGTGAGGGTCAATGGTTGGACTAGAATTTTGAGGAAGGCTCTATTTCCCCCTTTTTTTCTCAGGCTAATGCAATAGCTAAACAAGTGCTAACAGGCTGCTAGCATAACTCGAGGTCTCTTACTAACACTGGCTCTTACTGACTTACTGACTCTTCATAAGCAAAGCATAAAGATTAAATAGGTCAATGCTAAATTCAGCTCTAAGGGAGTTGCAGCACTGGGACATTTTCAGAAGTTTGCCAGGCAGTAACAATGCGAAATGCACAGTCCATTGCATCATAATATATGGGAAGAATGTGAGATAAATTACTGTTTTTCTTCTTGCTTCTTTACAAATAAATACGAAGTGAATCATTACTAGGGGTGGGACTATCGGTATCAGATGAATCTGATCAGTATAAGATTAATCTGTTAATGATGATAATTGTCGGTATCAGAATATTGGATTTTAACATTGCCAGTTTTACCAGATTTGTTTACATCGACATCACTTAGCAATGCCACAATGTAAAAAAACCCAATAAAATTGGCAATGTTAAAAATTCAATATTCTGATATCAGGAAATTAGATACCGATAAAGCTGATATCCGGTAATCCCCCTGGAGTCCCACCCCTAATAATTACAGCTCTTAATTTGTAGTTCAAAACTTCATTAAATGTTATGAAATATGTTTCATAGTATAAGAGATCTTGCATATTTGGGGAAGGGGGTTGGAATTAAAAAAGTGGTTTCTTTTACTGATTAAAGTATATGCTCCGCTGTGTTTAGTGTGCAATTGCTGTGTTGTTCTCATGCATGGGACAGGCTGTAAAGTAGTTAAGCCGATAACCTTTAAAGTGGATGTGCACAAGCTTTCAGACTAGAAAGCGCTCTTCTTCAAATCTGCCTGTGCAATTCAGAATCTCCCTTATGTATCTATATGTAGAGAAAGATATGAAAAAGTTGAGTAATTTCTTTATGGTAAGTTATAAATATTGTAGCATATTTGAGGTGACATCTGCTGAAATCTGGAATTGCTGTCTTGTTTTCATTGGACAATTTGGATGTGGTCTTTGGCTATTTCATACTTTTAATACTATACTAGAATCCCTGACTGTATTTTGATTCAGGTTATTATGAGATTTCCAAAAATCCTAGTGGGATGAGTGTGCAGACATCTTCCCTGTGGAGAATATATTTGTACTATAAGTATTATTTTATAGACAAAAAGAAAATTCATGAATGCTAAATCCACCTTGATAAAGGATAAAGATGTGATTTGGATATAGCACAATGAGGTTTCATTAAGCTGTAGTACTGTGCTCTCGTGTCTGTCTGAATGTATTCTAACCTCATTGATGGTGGGTTCATTATTAAAAATCCACCAGGACACCATCATAAAGATAACTGCTGTATCTTATGCAGAATAACAAAAAAAGAGAGAAACGTTGCTGAACAGTCTAGCGATAACCCAGACTAGCTAGGTTCTTCATTCTCAAAGGCTTCCAAGATAGAAATAATCCTTTAATCTTCCATGTTAGTCTCAGGGCTCTCTCTTTTAATGCTTTACCACATTTTATCCTGCTTCTTCTTTCCTTCCTGAATCACCTCGCTAAGTCTTTTCTTTGTTTATTAGGTGGTAGAGATGTCCCTTCAACCTCACTGACAGCAAAGTCTTTGGTAAGGCATTTTATAGATAGATATAAAATGGATTTCCCAGAGTATGTCAGGGTTCATTACTAATGGTGAGGGAAAGATTCTGAAGCATATTTTTCTTGAATGGCAAAACAGATCAGTAAAGGAAAACGCAAGATGTTAGAGGAAAGGGGTCAAGGTGGTAGAAAGGAAATATATGTTCCCTAAATACATGTATTTCAACTCTAGGTGATATTAAAGTATTTAAGTGTTGGGGTGTGTGGTTTAATGACATAAAATGAAATGAATTTGTTAGCCTATGGCTAACAATCAAAATTATTACTTTGATTTATTTATTATTTTCTTTTCTTTCTTATACAACAACTGTCCTTATCTCCCAACGCACAGTAGCAACCAGGGGCATAGCAAGTTTTCCATGGGCCCCAGTCCAAAAGATGGAATTGTGCCCTCTCACCTCCAAGCCAGACCCTCCTGTCCCCCCCAATCTCCTGATGCTCAGCAGGTGTAAATCTGCCAAGCTGCCACCCAGCTATGGGATGAGAGACTTTACTGTGAATAATTCTGCATGATGCCATTCCTATTAAACCCCCAATTTACACAAATATGTATATGCATATATTTATATAAGTTAACAATTCACCTAAATGTGCACATTTTAAATCAGGAGTAGGTAGCCTTTTCCCTCCCAGGGGTCACCTTAAAAATAAGCACATGCCTCACGGGCCACATACAAGTTGCAAACAGGATTTCTTAAGAGGTGCACTGAGGAAGACGAGGGTCCAGATCATGAATCTATGCTATGGATTTGTTCCCTCTCTTTGTGTGCATGCCCTTATCTCTGCTACCTTAGCCTGAGCTCCATCTTCCAAATCTATGGGGTAGGAACTGAATTTAGGGACCAGGTACAGCTGAGGGGATAACAAGTCTTCCCATACCATCAGGAAATACCTACCTGCTTGCAACTCTTTGTCAATATTTTCTCACTTCATTGATCCCACACTTCTCCTACTGCAAGATCAGCACACAAGATTTTCTAGCATTTCCATCATTTTCTGTCAATTTATCATATTTTCGTCACTCTTCATCAAGTTCTGGTATTTTCTGTCAGTTTGCATCACTTTCTGTCAATTTCCAGGCAGTTTGTCAATTTATGGCTCTCTTAAGTGCCATAAATTGGCACAATTGAAGGCAGGCAGCAAGGCAAAGCTAGATAAGGCTGTTGCCTTGAGGTGTCTATGGGCAAGTGATTTGAGGTGCCGTAAATAGCACCCCCCAAAAAAAGAAAAGCTGGTAACGTTCCTCCTTTTATGAATGAAGGCAAATGACCAGTTTTCTGAGGAAACAGCATTTGCTGTGATTGCTCATTTCAGGACTACTAGTAAGGACCCAAAGA
Source organism: Sphenodon punctatus (assembly GCA_003113815.1). NCBI lineage: Eukaryota > Metazoa > Chordata > Lepidosauria > Sphenodontia > Sphenodontidae > Sphenodon > Sphenodon punctatus. The sequence continues at coordinate 3,009 of QEPC01006602.1, read as the reverse complement.
AAATCTAGCCACAGACCAAACTTGGTTCCTTGGTTCCTGGGCCTGGGCAGAGTTCATTGCTTAGGTATAAGGCTAAATGGGGGTGGGGGTGGGGTGTTAAAAAAGCAAACAAAGTAGTTTCATCACAGGGAGGGACAGACTTGCACTCACAGACTTTCTCTCCCTTTCACATACATGGTAGGGCCGATTCCAAGTCCCACAGATTATTTATTAATTATTATTAATTATTATTAATTATTATTATTTTATTATAAGATTTTATATAGTACAGAGATAAAGACAGACACGGTCCCTGCCCAAGAGCTTACAATCTAAAGACAGGGGGAGGGGAGACAGGGAAGGGGTAACAGAGGGAGAGACAAGGGATGCAACAATCATGAAGATGTGAGAACTCAGGTACACGTTCTTGGCTTGGTTGCAGTACATTGGGAGTTTGCAGATAACAGGTGGGAGATAATCCTGGGTGGGGATGATTAGCAGGAGTTAGGAAGGATGGAGCGGAAGAGGTGGGTTTTGAGGAGGAACTTGAAGGTATGAAGGGAGGGGGCAAGGTGAATGTGAGCAGGGAGGGAGTTCCAGGCGTGCGGGGCAGCGAGGGAGAAGGGACAAAGGAGGTTGAGGGAGCAGGGGAGGCATGGGAGGGTAGGGATGGAAGAGGAGCGGAGTGTTCGAGCAGGGGTTCGGAGGGAGATCAGGCCAGAGAGGTAGAAGGGAGTGAGGTTGTGAAGGGCTTTGTAGGTGAAGACGAGGAGCTTGTGCAGAATACACTCAGGAAGGGGGAGCCAGTGGAGAGAGTAGAGGAGAGGCTGCACTTTGTCAAGGCTAGGTGGATGATCCTGGCAGCAGAGTTTTGAACAGAGATGAGGGAAGAAAGGTGAGAGCAGGGAAGGCCAGTGAGGAGGAGGTTACAATAGTCGAGGCGTGAGATGACTAGGTCATGGATGAGAGTTTTTACAGATGAGACAGACAGAAAAGGGCAGATCTTAGCAATGTTGTTGAGGGAGAAGTGGCAGGATTTGGCCACAGAGTCAATGTAGAATTTGAAGGTAAGGTGTGAGTCGAAGATGAAGTCCAAGCTACAGATTTGGAGGACAGGGCGGATGGAGACCCCATCAATGGCAATTGACAGGAAGAGGGAGAGGAAGGATTGGGAGGGAAGATAAGGAGCTCTGAGTAGACAGACTGCAGCTCTGCCTCAAACTGGTGCCTCAGCTTTGGGAAGCCCACTCCATTGGTGGTGCTCCGGGATTTTACGGAGCACCCCAAGCACAGCTGGAGGAGAGCAGGCAGCGCCTTCTTCGCCTCTGCTCTGCCTGCATATCTAAAGGCTTGCCTTTAGATGGACGGTCTGCCCGACTGTCGGGTGGAGCAGAACCATGGGTGACATCCATCTAAAAGCACCCATTCTCTGTCTTATGCTTGCTAGTCACTTCTCTAACCAATGGGGATAACTTAAACATTAGAGGCAACACACCGTGAGAATGCCTATGCGCTGCTGCTGCTGCCTGCCTCAGTGAGAGAGAGAGAGAGAGAGACAGACATACAGACACCGGGCACCATGCCCACAGCCAGGGGAGTCACCTAACTAATGAGACACAATTTGGGGATGGGTAAGTTTCAGAGAGGTAACTTAAAACTGTTATTTTGGCAAATTGAAGCCATACAAGTGAATGCCCATTGAAATTAATGGAAAACAAAATTTTAAAAGAAATAAAATTAAAACAAAAAACAAAAATACCCAAAAATGAAATGCAGTTGAAATGAAAATGACATCTCCTGCACATTCCTATGCATAATTATATGCATGATAGGGAAAAATCAAACTTTAAGACTAAAATATTTAGCATTTCACAGGATTGAGACACTGGGCATTTTTCACATTAAAGTACTGGTCTTTCAATCTTCTGGGTTTACAAGTCCACAAGTAAGTTCTGGATGCATTCTTCACACACACATGCACACACACGCACAGCCCAGAGGCAGTTCCTGGATGCATTCTTCACACAAACACTGCCCCGAGGCAGCCTAAAGTAGCTGCAGCTGTAGATGTGAGGGGATGCCATGGAAACCAAGTAACCACAACTGACTGGAGCAAAGTAGTTTACCAGGAGAACGTTTTACACACAAACTTCTGGGAGAAGTTCTATGCAGAAATTCAAAGAGCCAGATTTTTAATGTGTGAATGAGTGGTTTAGAAACACAGAATGTTCATGATGTAACAGCAAACATGCAGGAGAAATGTGTGTTTAAAAACATCCATTGAAAAAGGTGCTTCCATTTCAGTGACAGTAATTGTTTATGACAAACCATCTTCGAAGGGGTTAGTGGGAGGCTTTGTTCAGAATTTTTTAGTCAAGTGAAAACTATTTAATGGACTACATTTTCAAAGTCTGGCTTTGCTGGAAGAATCGCAGTGTTTCTGGTTCCTGTCACACTGGAAATTTCACACAGTTTGTTAGGACAGCCCCCCCATGTCTGGCAAAGTCCATTTGAGACATGGGCTGGTGGGCATTAGACTCAGGATTCCCCTCCCCCTCCAAGGGAGTCAAAGCAAGAAACAGGCCCAGCCACCATGGAACCTAGGAGAAGGGAGTTCACACATGTGGACAGCAGCCTGATCCAGGAAGGATGTGATTAAGGAAAGATAACCCTCAGTAAGTACAGGGCCATTAAGAAAGGGCGTTCTCCCTGTTTTGAGAAACCACTGGTGAAAAAAACCCAAGTTAGCAACAGCCTCAAAGACATGAATCCCCTTCCCCCCCCTCCCTCCCAGGCAGAGAGGGATGTCGCCCATTAACCTTGGGGTCCCTCTCACAACTCCTCCCAAATCACCGGAATTTCCTCTTCCCATTCATGCCCAGGTGTGTCCATTTTGTGTCTGTTGCCCATGGCACCCCTAGGTCTCTTCCCTTTTGTGACACATAAGCACCCACCTGGAGTCCCCTTTTGTGAATGTCCTCTCCCCATTCATGTCCAGGTGTGTCCATTGTGTGTCTGTTGCCCATGGCT
>QEPC01006601.1:2199009-2213160 GCA_003113815.1 Sphenodon punctatus | reverse complement strand
ACGGCCCGGGCCCAAGAGAAAACGGCTTTTGCCACCCCACAGGGCCTTTTTCAATTTGTGAGGATGCCTTTCAGACTGCACGGGGTGGTGGTCACGTTCCAGAGACTAATGGATACGGTTTTGGCCCAACATCGAGAGTATGCCGCTGCATACATCGACGACATCGTGGTGTTCAGCCACTCGTGGACGGAACACCTGGCCCACCTGCATAAAATAGCGGCCTCCTTGGCTCAGGCCGCGCTTACGGTGAACCCACGGAAATGTCAGTTAGGATTAAGGGAGGTGGTGTATCTGGGGTATCAGGTGGCCCAAGGGAAGATCAGGCCACTCTGGGACAAGATACGTGCAGTCCGAGACTGCCAGTAGCCTTTGGTGAGGTCCAAGGTCGATAAATATTGGGCCATCCCGAGCTGTTCTAGTAGCATGTCTATTCGCGGCATAGGATAAGCATCAAATGGGGAGATCGCATTGACTTTCCTAAAGTCTATACAGAAGTGGGTCGAGTCATCCGGTTTTGCCACCAAGACCGGCTGACTTCGCCAAGGGCTGGTGGATTCCCGGATAACCCCTAGTTCCAACATCATTTCTACTTCTTGGTCGATTACTTTTCCCCAATGATGAGGGTGTCGCTGGGGGGCTTCTCTTACTACCCTTCCCAGTTCAGTTTGGATGTCGTGGTAGACGGCGTGAGTGTGTCCCGGGGTGGATGTGAATACATGGGGAAAGGAGCTGAGCAAGTTTTCCAGTTGGCTCTGTTGGGTGGGTGATAAGCCACCTCCAATGTGTACGTCGGGGACCCCTGCTCCGCCGGGGGGCTGGGTTGGGGTTAAAGCCACCGTCTCCGTGACCATGGACTCCTGGCATCCCCCTTCCCAGTCGGTCCATTCTTTAAGCACGTTATGGTAGGTCTGGAGTTCTGGTCTCCTCCCCGGTTGCCTCACCATGTAATCCACCTCGTTGCTTTGTTTAATTATTTCAAACAGTCCTTGCCAGGTGGCCAACAGCTTCGATTCGCTGGTCGGCAGGAGAACTAACACCCGCTGCCCCAGTTGCAGCCTCCGCACCATGGCCTTCCGGTCATAGTAGGCTTTTTGTTTCTGTTGGTCCTCCAACCCATTGCTCCCCGCCCATTCCCATACCTTCTTCAATCTCTCCCTCATCTTGGCTACACATTGGATCACGTTGTCCCGGGGATTCAGGGACTCCTCCCACCCCTCCTTAGCAAGATCTAATAACCCCCGGGGCTGCCGACCATACAGGAGTTCGAAGGGGGAGAAACCCAAGGAGGCCTGGGGTACCTCCCGGTAGGCAAACAAGAGGGCGGGTAGCAAAGCAGGCCAGGTCCGAGGTTCCTCCCTCACGAACCTCCTCAACATATTCTTCAACGTTTGCTTGAATCGTTCAACCAACCCGTCAGTTTGAGGGTGGTATATTGACATTCTCAACTGCTTGATGCCCAATACTTTGCACACCTGCTTCATTATTCTTCCCATAAAGTTTGTCCCCTGGTCAGTAAGTAGGGCCTGGGGAAACCCCACCCTTGCAAAGATCTTTATCAGCTCCCATGCTATCGCAGGGGCCTTTATAGATCGCAGGGCCACCGCCTCTGGATACCTAGTGGCATAATCCACTAGGACCAAGAGGTACTGATGTCCCTCAGCCGACCTCTCCACTGGCCCCACAATATCCATTCCCACCCATTCGAAGGGTACTCCCACTAACGGGAGAGGGACCAAGGGTGCCAGGACCACCTTCTTCTGGGAGGTCAACTGGAAATCCGGACAGGAAGCACAGTACCTCCTAACTCCTTCCCGGATCCCTGGCCAATAAAACCGGCTGGTCAGTCTCTCCCAGGTCTTCTTGATCCCCAGGTGCCCGCCACAGGGGACTTCATGGGCTAACCACAGCAGGTCTTGCTGCACCCTACCCGGGGCTACCAGTTGGTGTACCTCGCTCCCCCGGGTGTCCTTCGCCACCTGATATAACCTGTCTGTCTTCAATTCGAAATGAGGGTATCCCACCGGGGCCCCTGGGTTTCGGGGTTGCCCGTTTACTACACTCACATGCTCATACGCATGCTGTAATCTAGGATCATTCCTTTGAGCTTGCACAAAATCAAAGTTTCTTACCAGGTGGGGTAAGGCACCCAACAGGGGGTCCGGGCGGGCTTCAGTGTCCCCAGTTATCTCTACACCTGTCTCGTCAGTTTCTTCCCCTAGGAGCCCAGGGGAGCTGGGCAGTAAAGTGGCCAGAGACCCCCAGTCTCATCCCAAGATCACAGGGTGGGCCAATCCAGGTACCACCCCCGCCGTGAGCGTGGCTTGGTGGCCCTGGACCCACAGACAGATCTCGCAAGAGGGGTAGGGATGCACATCACCGTGGATACACCGAATGAGCACCCGGGGGCCCTTAGTCTGAGGCAGCCCCTGCAGCCCTTCTCTCACTAATGTTTTCCCACACCCCGTATCCACCAGGGCCTGGTACTCGTACTGCCCCACCCAGGCCATTAGGGGTTTGGCCTGCTGGCCTGATTCCCCTTGCCACTCCCCCAGCCACCCCTCCATGAACGTGCAGTCCATTAAGGGGCATTCCCTCTTGAAATGGCCGGGTTTCCCACACTGAAAGCATACCCTCCCTCTGGGGTTACCACCCCCTTCGTGACTGAGGGGGGTCCTCCAGGCACCCCGGGACAGGCCAGCTGTCCCCCTTGAGTCCCTGCCCCTAGGGGGTCTGCTCTCCTGGCCCTCCCCCAGGACCCAACCTCCTCGTGGCCCCTCCTCCCGTAGATGGCTGATCCCTCGGCTGATCCCCCTTCCTTCCTTGGGTCCCCCCACCATCTTGGGGTACCTATCTTCCCTTAAAGCCTGCTTGGGCCCTTCCCATCCTATCCATCCCCCACTCCCTTCAAAAGCCTCATAGTTTTCCATCAACTGCACGGCAGCCTCCAGGGTGGTTGGCTTGTGATGGGACACCCACTCCCTTCCCCCTGGGGGCAGAATAGACACAAATTGTTCCATTAGGACCAATTCCACTACTTCAGCGGAGGGTCGCTGCTGTGGTTTTAGCCACCGTAACCCATAGGTACGTAACCTCTGAGTGACCGCCTGGGTTGAGGAGTCAGGAGAGTACTTCTTGGCCCTGAACCTCCGGTGGTACATCTCCTCAGAGATGTCTAATCCCCCTAGTATGGCCTCCCTTACCCTCTTATAGTCGGCCACCTCCCCCGGGTCAATCCGGTCGTACACCGCTTGGGCTGGGCCGGAGAGGCACGGGGCCAGGATGATGGCCCATTGGGCCTCGGGACATCTGGTGGCCATCATCACCCTCTTGAAGGTGTTCAAAAATGCCTCTGGGTCATCCGCTGGGCCCATTTTCATTAGGTGTACCGGGGGTCCCTTAGCTTCCCCTCCTCCGGCATTATTGGCCATGAGGGTGTTCAAGGCCGGGGTTAGGAGGGCCGCCACTTGTTCCACCATCTTGGCCTGGCTATGCACTTGGGTGCTAGCCAGGTCCATGGTGAGTTGCTGCAAAAAAACCCTCTGATTGTCTAACTGGGCATTTTGGGTATCCATTACCCATTTTAGGAGCGCCTCGGGCTCCATCCTATCCCGGTCCGGTTGGGTCCCTGAGTTGGCAAGAGGATGTGGGGGAGCCCTGCCCCTTGTGCCTGACCCTGCCAACTACGCCAGTCGTCGGTGGCCCCCTATATCTGTGCCCTACCGGCTTCCAAATTCAGGGCCGGCCGGGTGAGGAACCCCCCCTTGCTCTCCGGTGCGCCCCCCCGAGGAACAGGGACAACACCCTGTCCTCTTGTAGGGGCATTCCCGCAGGCCATGGCTTGTAGCTAATGGCCCTTCTGCCTCCCTTGTGATCCCACCACCTTCCCCCCAGTGCTGCCCCTTTGTCCCGCCCCTCACAGTTCCTTCCACCAGGCTGGGTAGACTGTATCCATCTGATCCTCTCGCCATGCACCTCCCCCCTGCGACTTTCCTCAGCTCCTTTTCTGCTCCTCCATCCCTCCATCGCAGGTGCGGCTCATTCGCCCCTCCCAGGTAAGGGCGCCCCCTGATGACATCATCCCTGTGACGTCGGCTGTTGTCCCCGGCCCGCCCCCGCTCTCCAGGGAACCTGGAAGTGCTGAGGTTTCTTTCCCCGTGATATCAAAGTAGGGTCCTGGGCTCCCCTGCCTCCCCCCCCCCTCGGTCTCACCGCCCGAGATAGCCAGCGCCAGCGCCGGTGGCGGGTAAGCTCCTTCCACCTCATGGGGCCCTTCTTGTTCTTCCTCCAGTCTCGGGGCTCCACTGGGGCTGGCTCATCACAGAGTCACTCTGAAAATTAGTACAAGTACTGAGGACCACATAGAAGTTGTGGCAGGGGTGTTTAATGGGAGTACTCATGAAGAAAAGGGTCCAGATCATGGATCTGTGCTATGAATCTGTCCCTTATTCTTGTGTGTATGCTCTTGTTGCTGTTCTCAAGTCTTTTTGTGTTTGGGTACAAGAAATGGCTTCATGCCCAGATCCAGGAACTGGATAGGGGCCAAATGAAAACTAGCTGGGAGCTTGCAGTTCTCTAACCCATACTAAACTTTATTTAATTCATTCATTCAAACTTATATGTCACCCTTCCCATAACAGCTCAGGGCAGCTTACAATCAATAAAAAAACATAAAATATATCCAACAATATATCCTTCTCAGAAAACCTACCCCTAATTCCTCCCCACAAAAAACTTTCTTCACCCTGACCCACAACTGCATAAAACCCCTCCCTGCAACCAGCCCCTATCCCCACCTCCCAAATGCCTTCCAAACAGGAATGTTTTGTACCACCTCCAGTCAATGCACATACTCAGGCTCAAGTGAACCTCCAGGGCATAGGAGTTCCACAACACTGAGGTAGTGACCAAGAACACACACACACACACCTGTCCCATGGATAAAAGTAACAGGTGGAACCCGCAGAAGGAACTCTCTCAGCTGGCCACAGGAACTGCAACAGAGCATGGTAGGACAGACAATCTTTCAGACTCCAGAGCACTGGTGTAATGTGCTCCCAGAGGCCAGTCCCAAAGTGGAGCAGGGCCACCACATTTTGCATGAGCTGCAGCTTCCAAACAGTTGGCAATGGAAGCCGGTGGCAAGGTTCAAATCTGAACGAAAAGGCTGCAGCCTCCTCACCAGATGAAGTTGGTTAAAATCACTCCTGACTACAGCTGCAACCTGATGGTTCAGGTGCAACATGGGGTCCAGAGTCACCCTAAGGCTGTGAACCTGAGTAACCAGAGGGGGACAGACCCAATCAACAGCAGGAGTACCAATCCCCTCCAAATTACAGGGCCTTCCCACCATTATCACCTCAGTCTTGTTAGGATTCAGCCTCAATCAGCTCACCCTCAACCAGTTCGCAACTGTAGCCAGGCATCGGGTAAGCACCGAGACTGCAAGATCTAGGTCAGATGAAAATGAGAGGTAAATTTGATTTTTCAGCATCATATCAATGACACTTCACACCAAACCTCGAATGACCTCACCCAATGGTCTCTTATACACATTGAACAAACAGAACACAAGATGGAATCCTGTGGGACCCCACAGGAGGGGTCACAAGAGGACAACAAGCAGTCAACCATTGCCTCCCACTAAGACGTTCCTGATAGGAAAGAGCAGAACCCCCAAGAGCAGTCTCATGTGCCCGCACCAGGCCCCACAGTCATGTGAACAACACCTCAAGTTCAAATTTGTCAAAGGCTGCTGAAAGATCTAACAAGATCAACAGGGTACAATTACCCATGTCAATCTCCAGGTGCAGATCATCTACCAAGGCCTCAAGCACAGTCTTTGTGCCATACCAAGAAAAAAAAAACTGACTAAAAAGGATAGGTATCCGGCAGTGCCGATATAAGCCTGGAGTTGTCAGGCAACCAACTGTTTAATAACCTTCCCTAAAAAGGGAAGTGTAGAGACAGAGCAATAGATGCTGACTTCCAGGCCAGCATCTAAAGATGGTTTCTTAAATAAGGGCCAGACAACTTTATTTTTAAGAGTGTTCGGCATCCTACCCTCCTGAAGAGAGGTGTTGACAACTTAAGCCAGCAACGGCCCCAACATCTCCTTGATGGCTTCCACCAGTCAAGACAGGTGATCATCTAATTCACAACTGGTCACCTGCATTACTCCAAACACATCCTCTTCATTGGTGGGTGATACCAACTGAAAATGATCCATGCAAACAGGACAAGACTGAGCTTCCATAACCCCAAACTCTGACTCTGCAGTAGAAATGGCAGCATCCAAGCTGTGGTGAATATAAGTGATTTTGTCTGCAAAGTAATTAATAAAAATATCACAGTGGGCGGTAGATGACTCCAATTCCTGGTGGAGACAGGCCAGATTAACCAGACCTCTCACCATCCAGAACAGCTCTGTCGGATGAGACTTTTCAGAAGCTATGATAGTGGAGAAGAAAGCTTTCTGTGCCACCATAAAAACCACAGCATAGTCCTTCAAATATGATCTATGGCGCAATCAGTCAACTTCCAGGTGAGTTGAGCACCATCTGTGCCCTAACTACCTACCCTCCCACTTCAACCACCTTAGATCCTTCATATACCATGAGGACCCGTGCTGTTGCAGCTGTGGGAGCCAACGCCTGGGTGCAAAAGTGTTGATGGCCATGGTCAAAATATCATTCCACAAGGCAACCAGGTTTTCGACAGAGTATCCATCAAGGTCAGTAGGTATATCCCCCCAGAGAGTTCTGGAAACCAACTGGATCCATTAGTCTCAGGGGCAGACCAACCTAATTGGTCCACCATCCGATGAGGGCATAAGAGGGCAGGGATCTGGGCTTTCAATAGGAAATAGTCTGACCATGGCAACACTGCTGTAACAACACCCCTGACAATCAGACCCCCTGTTTCCAGGCTGGTGTAGAACATCAAATCCAATGTGTCCTCCCCCCGATATTATTTGGGATAGGCCCATGGTTGTGATGGCAGCCATGAACTCCTGCTTTGTAGGGATGTGCACCAGTGCTCCATGTCATTTTTCGTTTTCATTATTGTTGTCATTATCAAAATGTGTCGCTTTGGCATGTGCGACGCAGAGTAGCTGGGTGGCGTGAGAGCTCTCCCCGACCCAATATTAACTGGAGCCAAAAACAACGATTGTGCAACTAAAAAGAAATAAAACCTGGGGCTATGTCACAACGGAGCAGACAAGAGAGGAAAAAAGCCTCCAAGGAAACTGCGCTGGAGAAATACTGCCGCCCAAGACCATCGGAGTACGGGGGCAATGAAGAAGCAGAAGGCAGGATACACAAGATGGCGGCAGCAGATGACGACGGGAGCCTCCACGAAGAAGAGCCGGTGGGGGACAGGTCAGTGGCTGAGCTTGTCTTAGACATGAAAAACGAACTAAAAGCAGATATAATAAAGCTAAGAGCAGCAGTGGATGCAGGAAACAAAAAATTAGAGGTGTTGACACAAAGGCTGGACACTTTGGAAGATAGAGTATCCTCTGTAGAGGATCAGGCTCTCAACACAGAGGACCAGCTTACAAAATTGCAGGAAACAGCAGCCTTCCTAATGTTAAAAACGGAAGACTTAGAAAATAGATCTAGACGGGATAACCTCCGGCTGGTGGGGTTCCCTGAGGGCTGTGCAAAACCTGACGTAAAGGAGCTGATTTGGGGATTCCTGAAGGAGCAATTTCCTGAGAAGAGTCAACTTCATAGCCCTCAGATAGTGAGGGCGCATAGAACGGGCAAGCAGACCGTGCACTATACTAGTCAAATTGGCCAGCTTCCAGGTGAAGGAGGAAATTTTGAGGAAGGCAAAAAAAAGACTTGAGCTATAACAATAATGTTATAAAAGTTTTCCCTGATTATGCAGCAGAGATCATGGCTAAGCAAAGGAAGTGGGGCAAATACTTCCCAGTGCTGCTGGAGAGAGGCTTGAAACCTATGCTAAAGTTCCCTGCCAAGATGACAATATCCCTGAATGGCAAAATCAAAACCTTTATGGAAACAGAAGAACTCAAGGATTTTCTACATTTGTCTTCTACTGATGCCTTGGGGGCTTTAAACCAATAGTGAGCACTAACTTGTCTATGTCAAAGAGCTTGGTGGAAGGAGGGGAAAAGGTTTTTTTTTTTCCTCTCCTTTATCTTCCAGCAAAGGAAAAGTTGCAAAATATGTAAACTAGAAAAATACTGGACATGGCTTGAAGTTTGAATAAGGATGAGCATGGGGCACAGCCCAGTCTCAACGCATAACTATACAAAGGGTTGGGGGGAGAGCTGAGCGAGCTGTTCTTCCTGAGGCTAGGAAGGCACTGGAAACCCAGTGTGTTCCCACTTATGGAGAGGGATAGGGGAATGTTTTGGTTGGGTGGTGTTTCGAGGGGTGTAAAAGGTTATGCAATACTGCAAGGGGGGGGGACGTTATAAGCCTCAAAGTTGGGGATGTGAGGCAAGCAGTTAATGTATTTAGGTGGATGGGGAAAAATGGCATGTAGGTGGGAAAATGTTTGAGAACCGGGGGGAGGAAAGGGTACTATGGCTTGATTTGGAGATATCAGACGCAAAAAAAAAAGAACAGGAGATGAGAGAAGGAACAACATGAACAAGAGGGATGAACAAGGTAGGCTGACTGAACTTAGCAAGAAGAATGGGCTCAATACAAGGAAAGTATTTAACTCACAGGTAAATGGGTAAAATAAAACTTCTTACTCTTAATGTGCGAGGTTTAAACTCCCCAGCAAAACGAAAAAGAGTTAGGAATCTGCTGAAGGAGAATAGTATAGATATTTTTTGCCTGCAAGAAACACATTTGTTGGCTGGGGATGTTAAAAGATTTGCAAATAATAATATTGGAGTAATGATTGCTTCCTCTTCTCTAAAGAAGAAGGCAGGCGTACTGATAGGCTTGAACAAAAAGTTGGATTACAAAAGTGAGAAGGTGGTGCGTGATAAGGAAGGTAGATTTGTGCTAACAAATGGGGTATTGCAGAATGAGTGGGTGACTCTGGTAAACATTTATGCCCCAAATACAAACCAATTGCAATTTTTTAGGAAATGCCTGCCTATAATAATGGATAATAGTAAGGGCACACTTATAATTCAAGGGGACTTAAACACTCCCCTTACCAAACAGCAGTTACAAATAGCAGAATTACTAGAGACACAGGGAATTTCTGATGTATGGAGATACTTGAATAAAAATAGCAGGGAGTATACATTCTACTCGTATATACGTAACAGCTACTCCAAAATTGATCACATATTGATGAACAACCAAGAGATAGGAAAATGCAAGTCATCTGTAATAATCCCCTTGGTGTTTACTGATCATCATGCCATTGTTTCAGAGCTTAGGTGGAATAAGCCACCGATTGAATGGGAATATACCTGGTCTCTGGATAGAGTGATGCTCAAAAATGAGGAAACGCTAAAAGTCATTGAACAAGAGATTAAGGAATACATAGAGTTTAATGAGGGAACTGTGGAATCAACCTCTATATTCTGGGAAGCCACCAAAGCAACTATTCGGGGAAAATTAATAGCACTGAGCGCACACATTAGGAAAATAAAAAGAGAAGCTGTACATGAGACTTTCGCAGAACTTAAAAAACTAGAAGCCATGAATAAACAAACCCCATCAAAATTCCTACAGACCCGCATTAGCAGGGTAAAAGAAAGAATCAACCCCCTAGAGTTAAATAAGGTTCAAGCACAATTAAAACATATAAAATTTTACTATTTTAGCAACAACAAAGCAGGTAAAGCACTAGCTCGCTTAACGAAGGCCCAAGAACAAAAATCTGCCATCACGGTTATTATTAAGGAGGATGGTACGCAGCTGACGGATCAGGCCCAAATCCAAGAGGAATTCCTCAGACACTACCAGAAGGTGTATACCTCATCTGAACCTGATCCAACAGAGAAGAAGAGGTGATAAGTCATATTGAAATTCCTAAGTTAAACAGGGACCAGCAGGCTTTTATTAATACGTTTATTACACCCCCTGAAGTGGAAACTGCAATAAAGGGCATGCAAAATAAAAAGACTAATGACCCATATGGATTTCCATCCAAATTTTACAAGTCATTTTCTAAATTACTAAGTCCACACCTTGCTGCTTTGTTTAATGATATCTTGAAAACTGGGGTGATGCCGGATTCATTTTATGAAGCCCAAATAACTTTGATACCCAAACCTGGCAGACCAAACACTAATTGCAGTAGTTATAGACCAATATCACTATTAAATATTGACTTCAAAATCTTTGCAAAAATTCTGGCCACAAATCTCAAGGCAGTAGTAAGAGAAATTATACATGTAAATCAGGTGGGTTTTATACCTAGGCAACAAGGAACTGACAACATTAGAAAAGTGGTCAATTTGATCTATGCACAGCAGTATAACAGCACAGCAAACCAGTTCTCCATGATTATTGCAGCAGACGCAGAGAAGGACTTTGATTTTCTAGAGAATCAGTACTTGTTTGCTATGTTGAATAAAGTGGGCCTGTTGGGAAAAATGTTTAAATGGATCAAGGCGATATAGGCACAGCCATTATCGAAACTGAGAATAAATGGGTGCAATACGGAACCATTTAAAGTCAAGAGAAGAACAAGACAGGGATGCCCTTTATCACCTCTTTTGTTCAATATAGCTCTGGAGGGTTTAGCCGCAGCCCTACGCCAAAATAATCAAATAAGAGCAATGAGGATAGGAGAGCAGGAATACAAATTAGCCCTATTCGCGGACGACTTAATTCTTTTCTTGGAAAACCCTCTGGAATCTATGCCTCCTCTTATGTTGGAAATAGAAACATTTGGAAGGGTGGCAGGGTATAAAATCAATAATGATAAGTCACAAGCTTTTGTCTATGCCCCGTCAAAGAGAGAGGTGGATATGATAAAAGCAATATCGCCCTTTCCAGAAAGCCCAAAGGGCATTAAATACCTGGGAATAACCTTAACAAAGGACTGCAAAGATTTATATGAAGCCAATTTCCCCCCAGTAATTGAACAGATATGGAGAGAGTTCACCAGCTGGCAAAACTTAACATGCTCCTGAGTGGGAAGGATTAACCTGTACAAAATGGTTGCCCTATCTAAATTACTATATAAATTTATGGCCTTACCAATAAGCCTGCCGGTTAAATTTTTCAAACAGACACCTTGGTAAAAGACTTAGTGTGGAGGGGAAGAAAGCCCAGACTAAAGAAAGAGACCATGTTTCAGCTCAAGGAGAAAGGGGGACTGAATATGCCGGTGTTAGGGGCATGCACGTATACTACACCCGCTAGGGCACCAGGGCTAGTGAAATGATCCCTCAGGGTCTTATAGTGCTGAAGGGAACGAGCTACAGGAGCAGTCCCACACCTAAGATCATCACAGGGACTGGAGATAGCCAAGGTGCCCACTGTAGAACTCTCTCGTACACCCACCCACTCCAAGGAAAAGGTAAGGGGGTGCAGACTCAGGGGTGGTATAGTGGTAGGGCACGGGGCCCAGGACCCAGGGAAAGAACATGCTGCACATGTTCCTGCTGGGTAGTAGAGAAAATCAAAATGTCGTCAAGGTAAATAATGACGAAACTATCCAAAACATCTCGAAATATATCGTTCATCAAATGTTGGAACGTAGCAGGGGCATTGGCCAAGCTGAACGGCATCACCAAATATTCAAAATGACCATACCTGGTGCGAAACGCAGTTTTCCACTCCTCCCCTGCTCGAATTTGCAGTAAGTTATAAGCCCCTCGGAGATCTAATTTGGTATAAATTTGTGCTCCTTGTAATCGAGTCAACAGCTCGGGGATAAGAGGTAGGGGGTACCGTTTTTTCACCGTAATATGATTAAGATCCCGGTAATCCACACACAGCCGCAGGCCTCTGTCCCTTTTGGGTACAAAAAATATAGGAGCCCATGCTGGGGAGACCGAATGCCGAATGAAGTCTCGGTGAAGATGTTCATCGAGGTATGTTTTAAGCGTTTTTAGTTCGGGATCAGTGAGAGCATAGATCCACCCATACAAGGGTTCCGCCCCCGGGAGTAAGTCTATAGGGCAATCATAAGGCCGGTGGGGTGGTAGTGTGACGGCTTCTTGCTCGCAAAACACCTCACACAAGTCTGAATACACCGTGGGGAGCCCCAGAGGGAGGGATGTAGTCCCAAGAGCCTTCCCGTCTCCGGTACTGGATGCGGGAGGTCTTTGTATACAATGCCTTTTGCAAAACAGAGACTGAAACCCCACCTTCCCGGTGCTCCAGTTAATCTGGGGGTTGTGGTGCTGTAACCATGGTATTCCCAAAACTATAGGGAATAAGGGGGTTTGAACTACATCAAATTGTAGGATCTCTTTATGTACCCCGATTTGCCCTAGAAGGGGCTGAGTGCAAAGGACAACCGGCCCTGAGGTGAGAGGGGAGCCATCAGTGGCATGTACCACCTCTGCATGAGCCCGGGACTGTACAGGCAGTTCCCACCCTTTCACTAGCCCTTTATCAATAAAGTTACTGGAGGCTCCAGAGTCTATCAGGGCCTGTCGGACTATGGAATGGTGTCTTTCCCACGCAAGGTTTACCTGGAGGTGTTCTGCTGCAACGGATCCCATTGCGACCACCTTCAGGGGTGATGCCATGCCTACCGAGATGCCCCCTGCTCGTCTCAGCCCTGGTAGTTTCCCGGCTAGCTCCGGGATGGGGGTAGTTGCGGACAGGAGCGAGCAAAATGCGAGAACCCTCCACAATAGAAACACAACCGTCCCTGACGTCGCCGTTCTCTTTCTTCGGGAAGCAAGGGTCCCCGTGAGGCACCTAATTGCATCGGCTCCCCGCCGTCCGCCTTGGGTGCATCCGGGTGCGGTGACACAGGTACATAGCATCGGAAGGGCGTGCCTCACGTTCCTTGCCGCTCTCGCCGCCTCTCTGCAAAGCGTTCGTCGATTTGAATAGTAAGGGTTACTAACTCTGCCCACTTCTCTGGGAGCGGGGTATAGGCCAGCTGATCCCTTATCTCATCATTCAACCCTTTCCTAAGCATCACCTTAAGCACCTTATCGGGCCATGCAAGTTCTGCTGCTAGCTGTTGAAACTGAGCTACATATTCTAGAAGAGACCCACACCCTTGTTTTAGTTCTAGGATAGTGGATTCTGCGTCTCTTACCCTGTGGGGGTAATCAAATAGAAAGGTGAATTCCCTTTTGAAGGCCGCATAATCCCGAATTAACGGGTCCTGACTCGTGAGCAGAGGAGTAGCCCACGAGAGGGCCAACCCCTCAAGGTGCCCAAGAACAAAGGCCACCTTTGCCTGATCTGAAGCATAGGTGCAGGGCTGCACTGAAAAGGCCAATTCGCACAGAGCCATGAATCCCTGAAACATTTTCCTGTCCCCATTAAACTTAGCAATCTGAGGTCCTTTCGGTTCCCGAGGACTAAACTCCCGGGGACGTTCCTGCAAATCCCTCACATCCATAGCCAGGGCCTGCAGACCCCGAATGAGGTCACGGACCCCCATCTCTTCAGCCCCTGCCACTGCGGGCCCCATGGGTTGGGTTGCGTACGCCCCTTCCCTCCAGGCTGGATCTGAGAGAGATGCAGCCTCGGCACCCCCCATGGCCCCCATAAGTGGAGTCCCACTCCCTGCTCATTGCTCCATGCCTGCTCACCTTACCCTTGGGTGGAAGGGGAAAAAGGTTCCAGTAAAGGCTGGTGATACTGTTAGGGGCACGCACGTATACTACACCCACTAGGGCACCAGGGCTAGTGAAATGATCCCTCAGGGTCTTATAGTGGCGAAGGGAACAAGCTACAGGAGCAGTCCCACACCGAAGATCATCACAGGGACTGGAGATAGCCAAGGTGCCCACTGTAGAACTCTCTCGTACACCCACCCACTCCAAGGAAAAGGTAAGGGGGTGCAGACTCAGGGGTGGTATAGTGGTAGGGCACGGGGCCCAGGACTCGGGGAAAGAGGGGGTGAGAGAGGAGGACAGGGCACTCACATCAGGGAGCAGGGTATCAGGGAAAAGGAACAGGGACACAGAAACGTACACACAAGCACTCTTTATCCTACAATACTACCCCACGCACTCACCTTTCTCTCTCTCTCTCTCTCTCTCTCTCTCTCTCTCTCTCTCTC
>QEPC01006601.1:2165296-2181653 GCA_003113815.1 Sphenodon punctatus | reverse complement strand
TTTCAATGGGGACACAGCGCCCCATTGAAACCAATGAAATAAATCCGGTACCGGCATACCGGATTTAATCCGGGAATCCGGTTTTCGTAGAACCGGTAACCGGTAAATCCGGTAGCCGGTAATGGGCCCGGGGTCCCACCACTAATATATACACAAAACCTAACCTAATCCTACTATCCTATAATCCTAATATAATAAAATAGACTAGCCTAAATACCTATATAATATTATCTAATCTCTCTTGTACAGGGTAGGGAAAGGGAGAAGGTAAAAGGTAGGGTATATGAAGAAGGAAAGGAATTGGTAATATGCAATGAGGGCTAAGGAGGATTTTTTGTGTGCAAGCACCAGTTCTGTAAAACGCAATCTGACAAGCAGAGCTCTCACAGAACAGAGAGCAAACACATGGCTCGTCCATTATAAAGGGTTGCAGTGCCCTCCCCCACAGCCCCCTGATTGGTTTGGGGAGGCAGCAGGCATTGAACAATCACCGAGTGCCATGAGACTGCTGGGGCCTGATTGCTTTACTCATTGGCCAGCGATGCATCCATCAGATACTGTGGCACTGCTTGCCCCTCCCAACACAGCCACAGTTCAAGAGTTCAAGCCTCTTTAGGGCTCCAAGATGTCTTTTCCGTCCTCCCCTCTCCATTTCCATCCAAAAAAAACCTTCAACTGTCACTATAATAACAATAATGATAACGACATTGTCATTTTCATTATTGTTGTCGTTATTTGCGGTTGTCATTTTTGTTATTGCAATAATGATAATGAAAATGACAATTGTCATTATCATTGTTGTAATAACAAAAAGGACATGCACACCCCTTGCCCCTAAAAGACCAGTCTCAGTGTGGATGTAGAAATCACTCAAGGCAATAAGTCTAGATGATTTCAACACCACTCCCAAGAGTAGCTCGGCTAGAGCAGTCGAGGAATCAGCTGTGCAGCGGTGTGGTCAGTATGCCAGAAGGATCCCTGATCTTTCCACCGCCAAACTCAACATGAGGCAGACACACTCCATATTAGACGAGTTAGGAAACAGATACCTCCAAAAGAACAAGGTGACTTTACCACTCACAGCCATTCTGCCCCAAGCCTTCCCTGACCTTAGGCTGATACTGCACCGAGTACCCGTCTGGCACCATCTGGGACAAAATTGGCTCAGACACTTCATCTAGCCAGGTTTCTCTAATGCAAATGTGGTTGGCAGCCCCATCCTGAATTAGATCACAGATGGGGCTTTGGGTGGGGCTTTGCCTCCAAGCTGAAAGCCTACCTCTGCTGCTGTTACCAGCTATCGCAATTTTATCACAAGTGTCAATCCTAGAAGTTTCTTAAAGTCTAGAAATTGCAAATATTTGGGGTTGTGATCAATTCATAAGAACCTCAGCTTTCACTTTTAAAAATGCAAGCTTCTAGCCTTAATGATTGTGGAGACATTTCTGAAAATGTGACTTCAGGGGAGGCCTTAAATGCTCAAAAACCAAAAGACAAGTAAAATGAACCAAATCTCAGGATACAGGACCTGGCTTGTGATTATGAACATCTAGAATAGGCAACACAGTTTCTGGAGCTCAGCAGTGTGTTTCTCCAGGGACTTCATTCCAACATTGTATAACTGTGCAGGAGTGGAGTATCTGCAATGGGTATAGCCCAAAGTAAATATGGAAGAAAATGTACCCTTATTAGCTAGTGGATGGAAAATTAGGTCATTTTAAAATGAGACGCTCCCACACATGGGCATCTACTGTCCAGGTGGGGGAGTGTCTTGTTTAAATGTGGAGGTACATGGGCGTGCACTCCCACAACCCACTCATCCCCACCCACCTCCATCCCCCCTACTCATGGAGCAATCAGCAAAAACGTGGGTTGCTCCATGCATGGAGGTGGGTGGGGATGGGTGTGTGCCTTTCTGCACTCTCCTCCTGCCCCACGCAGCCCTCACAGCGGTGCTCCACCAGCCGCACACCGACTGTCCCCCTCCCCCCCCAGTAGCGGTCCATTTAAAAATGGCCCAAGACAGTCAGAATTCCTGTGTTCTAGTCCCATTTCTGCCACTTACTGCTGGACCTGGGAATGTTACTTAACCATTCTGTATCTCACTAGCCCTCCTCTGTAAAATAAAAGGAAACACTTGCTCCTTATGGGTACATAATTTATGTTTGCAAAGCACTTTAAGATCTTCCCATGACATTTTAGAAATGCAAAAGAGTATTTGATGTCTGGTGTCTCCAAATCTATATTTTCAGAGTGTTCACTGGAGAGGGGATGGGGTGGGTAAAGGAAACCTGTAATAAAATTCAGAGGGAAAAGAATCAAGGCCTGCCCTGCAGTCACATTGTATGCCTGCAATAAAAGGATCCCTTCTTCTCTGCCCATTGCCTATTTGTGAATTTTCACTAGCGAACAGTGAGCGAACAGTAGTGCTTCCTGCAACGGAAGCAAGCCCATTCCAGTCACAATGTAAAACCAACTAAATTCCAAAACACTGAGCAATAAATTGAGAGCCAAACTTTGCTTGCTGAATTGTCAGTGCTGAGCTAAACTAAGAAAAGCTCACCCAAAGCACTTTCTATAATACACTTGGGCACATCCTCACCACTGGTCCAACTGCCTAAATAAGGAAGCTTACATACTGTCAGATATTACACATCAGCAGAGACAAGAGGAATGGTGCCTAGAATCCTACCTACTCTGCCTTAAGGTCCTGACACTGTAGCACTACCGCTCCTAGCCTACATACTCAACTAGATTTGTCTCAGTCTGATTAATTATTCCTTGCAATGCCACTCAGTGAATGTTTGATGCTACAGATAAGAAGTGTCAAGCTCCTTGTTATTAAAACAATTATGATGCAGGAGGGAAAGAGAAGTCGAGTAGAAGGGCAACAGCTGGTAACCTCAATCGATGCATTTGGAAATACAATTAAATGGAGTATTCTGCAAGATAATGTATCTGAGGGGAATACTGCCAGTTCCAAGGGGAATCCAGTTCCAGTCAGAAATTGGCATGGTGTAAGCATGCTGACACCATACATCAATGTATAGTCACACTGTCCATAGCATGATTTATGCAAGATCTTAATGTACACTCATTTGTTTGTCTCTAATAACTCCTTAACATGGAGGGCTTTTCTATCCCAACAGAGAGTAGTCTTATAGACCAAGAAAAAAAAGTCTTTCATGACAACTGGAACCTGCTTTGACATAAGCAAAAGCGGTGAAAAGGCAGGACCTCTTTTGGGAAGGAGAAGGGAGGAAAATTGGAAAGAGTTGAATCAAGGTTATAAAGGAGAGCCTTGTTCTTCCCAAGTGCTTTAAAGGTTAAGGCTCACAATAAGAAAATTTGTTTTCTGACATACAGTGCATATTCCTCATCTGGGATTCCTCCTAAGCTTTGTCAACCTGAAGTTTGGCTGCAGCTGCTAACACAGATATACTAAGGAGAGGAAGAAAAAAAATATGTGCCAACCTTTTTTCAGCAACTCCATTGCAGAAATAGCATCCTGCCAGTGTGCCTGCACAAGGGAGAAAACCCCATCTGGGAGGCATTTAGCTTTTAAGGGACAGAGTCAAGGTGGCCCAAAATCTGGTCTCTAGATCTGTTGTGGCCTTGGCAAATTCCTTTCACCCCTTTGTACCTCAGGGGCTCCATACATAATCCTCAGAATGCACCAGTGGGGTAATGAGCTAAATAGTTAATGAGGGCAAAGTGCTCTGAACCCAAAAGATGCTCTGCAGATGCTAAGATAGTTTCCCCCTTTCACAGGATTTATCCCATGGCCTTCAGGTAACCCTCTGCCTGCAACAGAGGACAGCTTAAGCCTGAAAGCAACTCAAGCCCTTCAATCCCAGAACAACAGACTTTACCAAGACAGCAACTCCCCTAGTTATAGGGATGTATACATTCCATCCAATAGGGGCCTCTGTGCACCAATAAAAGTGCCTTTATGACCATTCACAATATTTCAATAGGAGCATGGGCTCCATTTCAAAATAAATAAATTAAAAAATTGTACTAGACCTTGTCCTGACGCCAAAATCATTCCCACACTTGAGACATTTTAAATCTCCAATAAAAACTGCCAAATTCCCCTAAACAATATTTATAAAGTGGAGGAAAGACTCCACTCTGAACTTCATTGCAAAACAAAAAACACTGCACATTTATCTCCGAAGGAATCTTTTTTAAAAAAAAATTCAGATGTATATGAGAAACACCCAATTCTACAACCGAGGCCTCATTCACACAATATTTCTGCCCCTTGCAAACTCACTGTGTTTCTTAATTATTGCTTGTCTTGTCCAATAGCAATGCATTCACACAATTACTGATTCCCCTGCATTTCAGTGGCCCCTTCCCACTTCCCTGTGGTATTTCCCACAATGCAAAGAGCATGTGGGAATACCCTTGTGGTTGTGATATTCCTGCATGTGATGTTCTAGAAGTAACAATGAGTGGAAGAGGGAGCTTTTTCTCCAGGACTTTCTGGCCACGCCTCTGGTTACTCAGAGGTAGAGAAAGGGATCAATATTTATCAGAAACAGAAGTGCGATCCAGAAAAATCAATCCACACTACATTTTGCTACAGTACTGAGGTTGCAGCTCGTCTGCATACGCTCCCAAAATCCTCGACTGTCATCGCTTGAGGACACCACGACTCTCCTGGGGCTTGGCGCGGGCCTAATGGCGCGCGCCTTACAGGTACTTTTCTCCATTTGTTTTCTACTGTATTTCCCCCTCCTATCTTACTCACTAACATGTCTGCCCCATTTTCTTGCCTTTTCTTTTCCTCCTCTCCTTCTCCTCTTCCTGTCCATCTTTTTCTCCCTCTACTTTTCTCCTCCCAGCTTCTTCCTCCCCCCAACCGATCACCACTCTCTAACCTCCCCCATACATCCTTTTCTCCCTTGGCTACCTTCTCTCATTGCTCCACTTCCACTCCTGTCTCTAGCCTTCCTCGATGCTCCCCTTCTCCCAATCTTATCCCTATTCCTCCTGTCTCTAGCCTACCACGACGCTCCCCTTCTCCCAATCTTATCCCTATTCCTTGCCTCCCCCCTCATCAACTACCATTTTTCTGCTCCCTCTGGAACTGTCGCTCATCTATCAGTAAAGCTCCCTATATCCATGATCTTTTCCTCTCTCGCTCCCTCCAGCTCCTTGCCCTTACTGAAACTTGGATCACTCCCTCGGACTCTGTCACGCCTGCTACCCTCTCCTGTGGGGGTCTCTCCTTCTCTCACCAACCCCGCCCTGAAGGACGGGGTGGTGGGGTGGGCCTCCTTCTTGCTAAATCCTGTCAGTTCCAACCAATTTCTCCTCCCCCCTCTCTCTCCTTCCATACCTTTGAGGCTCACTCCGTGCGCCTCTACTCCCCCCTCCATCTACGTGTTGCTGTCATCTACCGTCCCCCTGGTCCTCTCTCTTCCTTTCTTTCTGACTTTGAGTCCTGGCTCACTTTCTTCCTCTCTGTTGATATCCCCACTCTCATCCTTGGTGACTTCAACATTCATGTTGATGACCCATCTCAGCCCTCAGTCTCTCGCTTCCTCTCCCTAGCCTCCTCCTTCAACCTCCACCTTTGGACCAACTCCCCCACCCATACTAATGGCCATTCTCTTGATCTTGTCCTCTCTAGAAACTGCTCTGTCGCTGATCTCTCCTTCGATCCTCATCCTATATCAGACCACTTCCTTGCCTCTTTCAACATTTCCCACTGTCCCCCCTCCTCTTCCCCTTCTCTACGCCCCTTCCGTGACCTTC
Source organism: Sphenodon punctatus (assembly GCA_003113815.1). Taxonomy (NCBI): domain Eukaryota; kingdom Metazoa; phylum Chordata; class Lepidosauria; order Sphenodontia; family Sphenodontidae; genus Sphenodon; species Sphenodon punctatus. Next base: position 2,175,884 of record QEPC01006601.1, on the reverse strand, counting down.
AAGCTATTGATCCCCTGGACTTTGCCTCCTCTCTCTCTCCCCTTCTTCCTACAGTCTTCTCTTCCTCCTCCCCTGACTCCGCTGTCTCTGCTCTCAACGCCTCTCTCTCCTCCACACTTGACTCCCATGCCCCTCTCTCTTCCCGCCCTGCCTTCTCCCACAACCCCCGTCCTTGGCTCACCCCTAGTATCCGCCACCTCCGTTCTTGCACTCGTGCTGCTGAACGACTCTGGCGCAAATCCCATTCTCACGCTGACTTCCTTCACTTCAAATTCTGTCTCTCCACCCTTACTTCTGCTATCTCCCTTGCTAGACAACACTACTATGCCTCCCGCATTGAGTCCTGTTCTCGGGACCCTCGCCGCCTGTTCTCTACCTTTGACTCCCTCCTCAAGCCTCCCTGTCCTCCCCCTCCTTCTTCCCTTTCTGCTCAGGATCTTGCCTCCTTCTTCACCTCCAAGATAGACAAGATCCGCCTCGACATCGCTTCCCACTCCTCTCTTCCCACTCCCACCCCTCTCCCTCCTCCCCCTCCTTCTCTCATGTCCTCCTTCTCCCCTGCCTCCCTTAAGGAAATCTCCTCTCTGCTCTCCTCCTCCAACCCTTCCACTTGCCCCCTTGATCCCATTCCTTCCCGCCTCCTCACCTCCATTACTCCCACTGTCGCCCCTTCCTTCCTGCACATCATCAACCTCTCCCTCTCTACTGGCTCTTTCCCTTCTGCCTTCAAACATGCCACAGTCTCTCCTATTCTCAAAAAGTCCACTCTTGACCCCTCTGACCCTTCTAGCTATCGTCCTGTCTCACTCCTTCCTTTTGCTTCCAAGCTGCTTGAACGTGTTGTCTACTCCCGCTGCCTTGACTTCCTATCCTCCAACTCCTCCCTTGACCCCCTCCAATCTGGCTTCCGCCCCCTTCATTCTACTGAAACTGCTCTCGCTAAGATCACCAACGATCTTCTGGTGGCTAAATCTAAACGTCTCTATTCCATTCTTGTCCTCCTTGATCTCTCTGCTGCCTTCGATACTGTTGACCACTCACTCTTGCTGGATTCCCTTCACTCCCTTGGCTTTTGTGGCTCTGTCCATAACTGGTTCTCCTCCTACCTCTCTGACCGCTCCTTTAATGTGTCTCTCTCCAACTCCGCCTCCTCCTCCTTCCCCCTCTCAGTTGGTGTTCCTCAAGGCTCTGTTCTTGGCCCTCTCCTCTTCTCGATCTATACCTCATCCTTAGGCAAACTCATTGCCTCCCATGGCTTCCAATACCACCTCTATGCTGATGACACTCAACTCTATCTCTCTACTCCCTCTCTCTCTCCCTCTGTTCAAGCTCGTCTCATCAACTGTCTCTCTGACATCTCTACCTGGATGTCTCAACGTCAACTCAAACTCAACATGGCTAAAACTGAACTCCTTATCTTCCCCCCTCATCCTTCCTCTCCTTCCTCACTGTCAATAACTATTGATGGAGTCACCATCCTGCCTGTCCCCCAAGCCCGTAGCCTAGGCTTCATCTTTGACTCACCCCTTTCTTTTAAACCCTACATTGACTCTGTTGCTAAATCCTGTCGCTTCTCCCTCCATAACATTGCTAAGATTCGCCCTTTTCTCTCTGTCTCGTCTGCCAAAACTCTTGTTCATGCTCTGGTCATCTCTCGCCTCGATTACTGTAACCTCCTTCTCACTGGCCTTCCCCGGTCTCACCTTTCTCCCCTCATCTCTGTCCAAAACTCTGCTGCCAGGGTCATCTACCTCGCCAGTCGCTTCGACCATGTGCAGCCCCTCCTCTCTTCGCTTCACTGGCTTCCCCTTCCTGAACGAATCCTGCACAAGCTCCTAGTCTTCACCTATAAAGCTCTTCACAACCTTGCTCCCCCCTACCTCTCTGCACTTATCGCCCTCCATACTCCAGCCCGTGCACTTCGCTCCTCCTCTGTCCCTTCTCTCACCCTTCCACGCCTTCCCTGCTCCCCTAAGCGCCTTCGTCCCTTCTCACTTGCTGCCCCCCATGCCTGGAACTCCCTCCCTGTCCACATCCGCCTTGCCCCCTCCCTTCATACCTTCAAATCTCTCCTTAAAACTCACCTCTTTCGCTCTGCTCTGTCTGACTCTTTATCCTGCTGAGCCACTATTCCTATACCTACGATCGGTTTACCCTTATCCTTGCAACATGGACCTGCCTGCTGTCATTCTCATCGTAACCAAGCCAAGTACGTGCACTTGAGACCTCGCATCTTCATGAATGTTAGACCCCTTGTCTCTCCCTCTGTTCCCCTTCCTAAGTCTCTCCCGCAGCTCCTGTCTCTCAGATTGTAAGCCCTAGGGGCAGGGACCGTGTCTATTTTATTACTCTGTATAGTGCCAGGTACACTGCTGGCGCTATATAAATGTCTGTTAATAATAATAATAATAATAATAATACTGGCACAGGTTTCCTTGCCATGCAAAACTCTTCACTCAGCAACCACTACTACCACAAGGGAAGCCAGGAAGGGCTACATTTGATGTATCCCCCGCTGGGGGAGGGTTCTATGATCTGTCCATCAAAATATGGATTTGTGTCACTACCCACTAAAAGAGTGTTGTGTGAATGACACATAGCCAGGGTCAGTAACCTCTTGCCTCATTATATGGCCCTCCTGTGACAGTGCCGTGGGCCCCCTGTGAGAAGGGGGTACAGGCATGGGTGAAGTGGGTGATGCCTTGGCCCCTTCAATGAGAGAGGGGCATGGGGGATTAAGGGTGGGAAGTGGTACCACAGTCCCCCAGTGAGAGTGTGGTATGGGCAGAAATGTAGGTAAGGGGGGTGGTGCTATGGCCCTCCAGTGAGGGGATATGGGCATGAGGAATCATGGAGGGAGTGGAGGGGTCTCCCCATCTGCCTTTGCTTTTGATCTGCCTCTGGGAATGCTGGATTTAGGGCATAATCTCTGGCTACCCATTCCCTAGAGCTTTGTTTGCCCTATGAGGGTGCTTGAGGGTTGGGGATTAGACATCAGAAGCCAGAGAAAGGAGTCTCTGCAGGGGAGGTAGAGAGTGGGGCCATGTTTGATCCAATTGGGATGTGCTGGGCATATATATTTTATTTATTTATATTTATTAGCCGCCCCCTCATGCCCAAGGCATCTCGGGGTGGCATACAACATAAAACCATAATCTAAAATAACAATAAAACACAAGAACATCAACTTTTAAAACCCTCTAAAAACAACCACCCCCAAAGTTTTAACCCAATCCACCCTCCCCTCCCCTGAAGGCCTCAGAGAACAGTCAGGTTTTGCAGGTCCAGCGGAAGACCAATAAGCTTGTAGCCAGATGGACAACCTCCAGGAGGGAGTTCCATAAACATGGCACAGCCACCAAGAATGCCCTCTCCATTGTGGCCCCCTGTTTTACATGGGGGATCTCCAAAAAGGTGCCCCTGGCGGACCAAAGGGGTTGCACTGGGGCATGGAGGGTGAGGCGGTTCTTGAGGTATGACAGGTCAAGACTGTGTAGGGTCTTGTAGGCCAAAACCAACACCTTGAATCTGGCTCAGTACACTATAGGCAGCCAGTGCAGCGCATGGAGCACAGGAGTAATATGCTCTCATCGGCTCGTCCCCATAAGGAGATGAGCCGTCACATTCTGCACTAGCAGCAGCCTCCAGACCAGCATCAAGGGAAGCCTCACGTAAAGCGCTTTGCAGTAGTCCAGCCTCAAGGTGATGAAGGCATGGATGAGGGTGGCCAGGTCGGGTCTGGAAATATATGGACTCAGCCTCCACACCAGATACAGCTGGTGGAAGGCAGCTTTAGCCGTTGCCTCCACCTGCCGATCCAGGCAGAGATCTGAGTCCCAGACTTCAAACCTGCTGGGCTACGGGAGGGCAGATTCCCCTCTACGAGGGGCGCCAACACCTCCTTCACCCTACCCACCACCATTACCTCCAACTTATCAGGACTGAGCCTCGGTCTGCTCTGCCGCAACCAATCCACTGCGGCCTCCAAACATTGGGACAGTACTGAGATGGCAGGACCTGGGTCAGTTAAAAAGAGAGATAAAGCTGGGTGTCATCAGCATATTGGTGGCCATGCACACCAAACCCTCTCACGATCTCCCCCAAGGGCTGCATACATACATTAAGCAATAATGGAGACGGAATAGAACCTTGCAGAATGCCACCATCCAGGGCCCAGAGGCTGGAAGATTCAGCCCCAAGGACAACCTGCTGACTTCTCCTAGAGAGGAATGAGCAGAACCATTCAAGAACAGTCCCATCCAGACCCCCCCAGGGCTCTCAATCGTCTCAACAGCAGTCCATGGTCCACTGTGTCAAAAGCAGCTGAGAGATCTAGCAGGACCAGAAGTGTTGAACATCCTATGTCCATCTCCCAGCGGAGATTGTCCACCAAGGCCACCAACACTGTCTCTGTACCATAGCTGGGATGGAACTAAGATTGAAATGAGTCAAGGAAACTGATGCTATCAAGATGCACCTGGAGTTGCAGTGCCACTGCCCCTTCAATAACCTTCCCTAAAAAGGGAAGGTTAGAGACAGGTCTGTAACTGGCAAGTGCGTCCACATCCAAAGATGGCTTCTTCAGCAGGGGGTACACGACAACCTCCTTGAGACCAGAGGGCAAACTAACCTGCCAAAGGGACACGCTGATTACCTTCACCAGCACCGTCCCCAAAGGCTCCCTGGAGGCCTTCACCAACCAGGACAGGCATGGATCTATTTCACAACTTGTGGCTCTAACAGACCCCAGAACACCCACAGCATTGGCTGGTGTCACTTCCTGAAACTCATCCCAGGAACCTGGACCAGATGGGGCCTCCATAACCTCACACTCCACCTCTACTGCCCCCAATCCAGTGTCAAAGTTGCTCTGGGTCTGAGCGATCTTGTCTGAAAACCTGGTGGCAAACTCCTCACAGCAGGCCTGGGAGAAGTCCCCGTTCAGAAGGAGGGAGGCTGGATCAACCAGCCCCGCACCACCTGGAACAGCTCCACTGGACGTGACTTTGGAGACGCTATGAGGGCGACAAATAACTCTTTCTTTGCCGTTCTCATAGCCTCAATGTAGGACCGCAAATGGGAGCTAGGAGAAGTCAGTCGGATTCAGCACGAGTCCATCACCAACATCGCTCTAGTCACCTACCCAGCTGCTTCATACACTGCAGCCCCTCAGTAAACCAGGGAGCCCTGCAGTGTTGAGACAGAGGTAGGAGACATATCGGAGCCACCCTGTCAATGGCTTCCCCAAGCAAGATATTCCAAGCTCGAACGAGTTCATCAACAGACTGGCCGTCAGGGTCTAAGGTTAAATCTATAAAAATCTATAAAATAAATAAAAAAATATAAATAAATAATAAATCCCCTAGAGTCTCCCAGAACCATTGAGGTTCCATCAGCCTCCGGGGGCAGACCAACTTAACTGGTTCCTTCCCCTTCTGGAGGTGGTGCGCTGAGAGACAGGTGTGTAGGAGGTAATGATCTGTCCATGACAAGGGTGTGACCTTCACATCCCCCACTACCGGATCACCTGCCTCAAGGCCAGAACAGAACACCAGGTTGAGGGTATGCCCCCCCCCATGGGTCGGGCAGTTGACAACTTAGGACAAGTCCATGGTTGCCATGGCAGCCATGAACTCTCGCTGTGCTCCCACAAGGCTGGCATCAGCATGGGTGTTGAAGTCCCCCAGGACCAAGGTCCTGGAGGAGGTCAGCACCACCGCTAAGACCAGCTCTGCTAGAGCGGCCAGGGATGCTACTGGGCAGAAAAGGGCCCAGTACACCAGCAGCACCCCTAGATTGCCCCCAGCCAAATCGAACACCATATGGAGGGCATGGAGAGGTACATAAGGTAGGGAAAGAAATATTATCAGGGACGTCGGGAGGCGTCTATGTGTATAGATGTGTATAGGATTAAAATGCTAAAAGCACCACACACACACCCCTCTCCCTGGCTGTTGCTGGTTGCTTCCCACCAGTTCTTCTCTAGACTCTATAGAACTCTAGTGTCTGGGGGAGGGAAGGTGGTCACGTAAGGACAGGTGGGGGCAGGGCAGTCAGTGACGGCTTCAGCGATGGCGGTAGGCAACTGCAAGTGAGTGTAACGCCGGTGGCACTAGGGGGCGGGGCATAATAGCACTCATCACGCCGCATGGCTCGGCTGCGTTAATCAGTTAGTCTTGGGTTAATGTAATAAATAAGCATTTTTAAATTATTTATATTACAAAGTATGCCAAACACAGCAATAATTTTAAGATTAACAAAACAAACAATAAGACTAATGTAAATGTAAAAAAAAAAAAAAGTTACATGTAACAGTGGGGATTTGAACAAACTGAATAACAGCTACAAATCATATAGCAAGCAGGGACCTTAACAACTATGCCAACAGAGTTCTATTGCCCACCTCACTTCTTCTAGACTGAGGAATTGCGGAATATATATATGCATTGTTGGATGTATTGGAAAAAGAAAAGTGAAAAATATTTTTATTCATTAACAAGTAATTTTTATTTTAATTAAAGATTCACAACCAGGTATAAAACTGAAAAATTTATATACTAATACAAAATTGACTAAAAATAAATATTATTATATAAAGAAATTATTTTTTTAAATAACTGTTTAAAACCAGTAGAAAAATATAACCTTGTAATAAAATAAATATCATACACTCTCAAATTTTTCATTTTTTTTTCAATTTTAAATTTTTTTAAAAGAGTTCTCTCCCACTTCCCTGTTTAATCCGGGATCAAAATTATGAATGGCTCCTGCTTGACCATGGGCACATCCTGTCTTGCAGCAGGCTCCAGCCTTTCAAGAACTTGCCCCATTAGGGCTCGCAGGACTCGCATCTCCTCCCTCCGGGCCGCATGGCATTGCTCAAGTCTTTCAACTAGGGGGAAAAAAAAAACTACCCGTTACGCACATTATCAAACACTGCAGCAGAGACATTATATTAGTACCACCTACTAAGGTCCATGTCCACGTCCACGAAGCATGCCTTTCATACTCACCCAGCCGGTCTTGGAGAACTGCCAGTCCTCGCAGCACCATCGCTATGCTGTCCAGCCGCTCGATGGCATACGCTGCACAGCGCCAAAGTGTTTCCCCTGTTGAAGAGAATTAAATTCCTGTTATCCAATAAACAATAAGAAAGTCTGCCGCAGTCAACGTGAACAGACTTGAAATTTAAACTCAAGAACAGCTAACTTACCAATCATTATTAGTTGCTCCATCGCTGCTGCATGAATGATGGGGGCGTGGTTTCTTGGCTGACAGAAGTGCACGTTGCCCTCTGTTTACCTCACAGAAGCCATTGAAAAAGCCAACCTTGACTCCATGGAAAGCCATTGTCACTGTTGGCAAATCTCACACCAACATAAAAGCAGCACTGACCAACAAAACTCTGTTGGAATAGTTGTTAAGGTCCTCACTTGCTACACAATTTGTAGTTGTCATTCCATGGGTTCAAATCCTTGTTGTTCTGTTTAACTTAAATATATATATATATTTTACATTAGTGTTATTGTTTTGTAATAATGCAATTATTGCTGTGTTGTGTTGCTCATGGCATACTTTCTATGCCCAAAAATATGCTTTATTATTCTATTAACCTATAGCAAAGGTTCACATATCCAGGGAGAAACTTTAAGCACGCTGTGTCGCAGCTAGGCAACGAGCAACAACGCCAGCTGGGGAGGGAGATTTAAACTGGGTGGGCACACAGCACAGCACCGGGACGTGGCGTGATGGAGCCAGGCGAGAGGGAGAGGAGAGTGGAGGCGGGCAAGAGAGGAATGGAGGAGGAGAATGAGGAGGAGGAGGTGGCGGTGGGCTCAGCACTGACAGCACCACTGGCAGCCTTGTACCCCCGCCTAGGCAGGGCGGCGCAGATGCGCTTCGTGGGCCCAGTCCCACAGCGTTCACATAGAGTGGCACCGAGTCTGACTCCTGCCTGCGCCTGGGCGTGTGATGGTGCTCAAGCAGCTGTCTGTCTGTCATCACCTCTCCTATCCCTCTGTGTTGGCTGCCAGTTGAGTTGGGTGTACTCCCTCACCTCGCGTGTCGCGTCCCTAGTTTGTGTGTTGAATGCCCTCCTGTATGTGTGCTCTGCTCGGTTCAGCAGCTGCGTTTTCCGCATCCCACGCCTTGCTTGATCTAATTTACAATGTTGCGGCTGCCGGCCAGTGGCCTTATCACCTGTCCTTGGAGCTGCACCATCCCCTCCCATCCCTCCAGGGCTTGCGGAGCGGAGCCCCACTTTCCTTGCAGTTAGTATGAGGCGCATGCTGCTGCTGGACCGTCCATGGCTGAATGCTGCTCTTCCCCAGAACTAGCAGGCATAGAAACCCATAGCTGGAGCTTCCGTGAGACAATGGCCCTGTGTGACCTTTGTGACAATGTGGCTCTGTGTGACAATGGACCTGTGTGACCCTGTGTGACCTTAGGCAGGGTAGCCCAGATGCGCTTCGCGGTCCCGGTCCCACAGTGTTCACATAAAGTGGCACCGAGTCTGACTCCTGCCTCAAGCAGCTGCATTCCTGCTGTCTGTCTGTCATCACCCCTCCCACCCCTCTGTGTTGGCTGCCGATTGGGTTGGGTGTCCTCCTCTGCTCATGTCCCTGGTCTGTGTGTTGATTGTTGAATGCCCTCCTGTGTGTGCTCTGCTAGTTTCAGCCAGGCTATCACCTGCGCTTTCCGCATCCCACGCCTTGAGTCGCTTCTTCTCAATTCATTACAATGTTGCGGCCGCCGGCCGGTGGGCTTATCTACTGTCCTTGGAGCTCCCCCATCCCCTCCCGTCCCTCCAGGGCTTCCAGAGTGGAGCCACCCATTCATTGCAGTAGTATCAGGTGCGTTCTGCTGTTGGAGACCATGGCTGGATGCTGCTCTTCCCCAGGGCTCGTGGGCATAGCAACCCATATCTGGAGCTTCCGTGAGACAATGACCCTGTGTGATCTTTGGCATTCCCTGGCTGTGCAATTGCTTGCCAACTGCCCGGAAAGCCGCATAGGTGGCTATTAGGGCTGTAGCGGAATGTCGCAGTGGTAGCTATTTCCACCAGAAACAGCATTTCCGCAATAGTGGTACGGCGTGGCAGAGACTTTCATTCCACTAGTTTAATTCCACTACTTCCACAGTTCCACTAATTTCATTCTGCTACTTCCACAGGCTTTGCAAAAGAGCGGAAACATGACATTTTTGCTACTTTCGCCATTCCGCCAGTGCCACAAAATAGTGGAACATCGGTTTTCCAACAGTTTCCACAATTTTTCCGCAATTCCAAAATTTGCAGAATGCCGGCGGAATTAGCAGAATGTCCGCAGAAAAGCTGCGGTGTGGCGCAGGCAATTCCAAAATGGCAGAATGGAATCGCGGCACAGTAACAGCTGCTGCCACATCAGCCCTAGTGCCTATGCGAGTCTGAGTTCTGGGCTCCGCTACTTTGGGTATGAGTTGAGCGCCCACAACTACCAGCTGCATGCGGAGACACTGGGCCTCTGTTCCTTTCCCGATGGTCGCATCCCGGAGATGATGTGCTCGCATGTGGTCTGGTCTGCGGCAGAGACCGTGTCCGCTCTGCATGTGTGCAACATGTCCTCCTTCACAGCCTGTCTGGCGGAGGGGGGCCCTTCCCTGACAGTGTCCTTCTTTGGCTCTGTCCATGGGGCCCATGGGTACCAGCGGTCACGTGGTGTGACCTATCACTGCCTGTTGGAGTTGGGTCACCTTCTGTGGCCCCCAGATGCCGACTATGTCTTGCCTGAGCCCACCGCGGCAGAGCTGATGGCGCTGGCTGGTGTGTGCTCTCGATCCGATGTGCAGGTGGGGCTGGCAATGCCGGATCCCTTCGAGGTGTACTACCTGGTCACAAATTACATGTCTGAGCTGGGATACCCTCGGGGCATGTTGCAGTGGCCCCACTACGTGCACCTGGAAGGCCACCTGGCCCCTGGACCCTTCTTGACCCCCCTGCAGCTGGCTGTGCCTGTGAGGCCCCCTGTGCCTTCTGTGCCCTCGGTGTGTCTGGACCCACTGTGTGCTCCCGCCTCCGCCCTGTCACCGTGGCTGACCGCCTCCTCCATGATGTCCACTCCATGGCTTCCTCCAGTGCTTCCCTATCCCTACTACAGCTGTGATTCCTCCTGTGCCCATGCCGGTGCCACCCCCCACCAACCTCCTGTGGGTGACTCTGTGACCATGGGTTCCTTATCATGTTCCTCCCCGCCCCCGGACGAGACTGAGAGTTGTTTGATTTCAAACTTATTTGATTACTGCACTGCGCTGAAGAACCATTCAATAAATAATAATTAGTTTTTATTAGTCTCAGTCTGTTTTCAAACTTGCCATACAGGGCTGCATGCCACTAGACAACCGTCCCCTCCCCCCCAGCCAAGACTGTTTTACAAACTACTTCGATTTGAACTTGCCATTCATCCAGTGGTGCAGTACCAGTTATTAGGAGGGAGGGGAGTTGAGTGGACTGAAGTTGAATGTTATTGTGAAGTCTCCGAGTACCCCGCCCCCACCTCAAACAGTTAGGAGGAAACTGTTTGTTCACTACTAGTAGCCGGGTAGCTAGCCAAAC
>QEPC01006601.1:2143651-2161917 GCA_003113815.1 Sphenodon punctatus | reverse complement strand
CCCATAGAGAGCCAGGAGGAGGGGGGGCATAGCCGGTAGCCGTGGAAGCCGCAGAAGCCACCGGCGAGCCTGGAGCAGGAACTTGGGGTCAGGGAAGCACATGGGAAAATAGATATGGCTGGGGGGGGACTGCTGGGAGAGTCACCCCATAGAAAGCGAGGAGGAGGGGGGGTATAGCCGGTAGCCGAGGTAGCCGCCAGCCAACCTAGAGCATGGACTCAGGGTCGGAGAAGCACATGGGGGGGCACTAGGCGGTCAGTCAAGGGAGAGCTTGGAGGGAGAGGGGGAGGCAATAGCTGCAGTCGCCGTTTGCCCACCATTCACAACAAAAGAATCGGGACAGCATCACAGTTATCAACCCTACAGCACAGTTTCTCGCAAATAAACCAACGATCCCTCCATCCATCCAACCAACAGGCATTATCATGAACAAAATAAACAATTAAACAATATCAAGCACAAACAATATCAACCCAAACTGAGCGATAAACATAAAAGACTCATAGCAATAAAGAACATGTCTACATTTATTTAAAAAAAGGAAAATGGAAAATGTAATGTGCAGCTGTAGCAGGATTACTTTAGCTGCTTTAGCACTAAATTAGCAGTTAAATAAAGCACAGTTTAGAAGAATTATCAGAAAAGTTCAAGCACTTACACAAAAACCTTCTTATGTTATCCAAAATCGATGGTATTCTTTGAATTAGGAGGAAGGGATAGGACTCTCTCTCCTCGAGTCGTGATGCGGTGCTTTGTCGCGGAGCGCGGAAAATCAGAGTGTGTTAACAAACACAGACACTGGCGGCGCGCCAACAGTCACTCACTCTCACTGCGATTGGGGATCAAGACGGAGAAACAAACTACAAACACACCTATTTATACTTAATGGTGAAGGTGGGACATGTCTCTCTGGGAAAGCACTTGCCAATGAAATTGGGCATGTGGGTGTCATCAACAGGGTCAGAGGGTTGATCATGCCACCAGGTCTCGTGATACCTTGTATTCCAGGTGGCAGAAACATGATACAATGATCAGATCACCACAAAGATTCCGCAATCGACGGAAAGGGGAGTTGGTGCCACTTCTTATTGGAATCCGCAAAAGTTCCGCTTCCGTTCACCAGTTCAAATGCCGCGGCACCATTAGCGGCAAACTGCAGTCGCAGCCGTCGGAGAGCTGTCTCTGCTGAACCGTGTCATGATGTGTGGAATAGGGGTTTCCATCAGTAACAGCTGCAGTGGCGGCATGCCGCTACAGTCCTAGTTACAGGTGGTGAGAGGTCTGGTTAATCCGAGCTGTCACCACCAGGAATCAGTCATCTACTGCCCAATGTGATATTTTATTAGGAGACAAAATTGCTTATAATCACCACAACTTTGTTTGAACCATAATCACCTATGGGCCTATGCCGTAGCTATGCGGGCAGCAAAGAAGGAGTCCTTTGCTGCCCTCATAGCATCCACAAAATCCCGTCCAGCGGAGCTTTTCTGGGTGGTGTGGGGCTGGTCAGTCCAGCCTCCCTTCACCTGGGAGTGGAGTCATCTAAGGCCCATTGTGACATGTTTGTGGATTATTTTGTGGAGAAAATAGTTCGTATTCACCAGGACTTCAACGCTGCAATTGTTATGTAACTGGAGGTTATGAAAGCCCCGTCTTTTCTAATTGTATGGGAACAATTTCAGTCAGTGACACCAGCTGATGCAGTCGATGTTCTTGGGGCAGTTAGGGCCACCTCTTGTGAGTTAGATCCTTGTCCATCTTGGCTAATTAAATCTTGCCAGTAGACAATGGGTCCGTTGCTGACTGGGGTGGTCAACGCCTCCCTTTGGGAGGGCAGAGTTCTGGGCTGTTTCAAGGAGGTGGTGGTGTGGCCTCTGCTCAAGAAACCATTGCTTGATGCTGAATCCCCTGCCAGCTATCGGCCTGTCTCCAACCTTCCCTTTTTAGGAAAGGTTATCGAATGGACTGTGATCCTGCAGCTGCAGGGGCATCTTGATCACGTCGGTTTTCTTGATCCCTCTCAGTCAGGATTTCAACCGTGTCATGGCACCAAGACTGCTCTTGTGGCTTTGGTGGATGATCTGCACCGGGAACGGGAACAGGCTCGTTCGACCCTGTTGATCCTATTAGATCTATCGGCTTCATTTGATACCTTAGACCACAAGATGTTGGTGATGTGCCTGTGAAACTGTGCAGGGGTGGGCGGGACTGTTCTAGAATGGTTCCTCTCATTCCTGACTGGAAGAACTCAGCGAGTGGTGCTCTGGGAATATTTTTCATCATACCAGGACCTCTCGTGTGGAGTCCCGCAGAGTTCTGTTTTGTCCCCTCTCCTGTTCAATGTGTACATGCAGCCACTCGGCGAGGTGATAAGGAGATCTGGTGTGCAGTGTCATCAATATGCTGATGACACCAAGCTATACCTCTCTTTTTCAACAGATTCAGGCCCGGCAGTCTCGCTGCTTACCCAGTGTCTGACGGCTGTGGGGGACTGGATGAGGGCAAACTGACTGAGGCTGAATCCTGAACAGATGGAGAAGGTGATGGTGGGTAAGCTGATGGAGATGGTGGCCCTCATCATTGACAGTTCTGTCCTTGGTTGGTTTCCTAGGTTCGACATCTGGGGATGCTCCTCGATGCACAGCTCCGCCTGCATATTCAGGTGGAGACTGTGGCAAGGAGTGCTTTTTGCCAACTTCACCTGGTGTGATGGCTTTGGCAGTATGTCTCAGACTCTGACCTGGCCACTGTCATCTATGCTTTCATTATTAATTATTATTATTATTATTATTATTATTATTATTATTATTATTATTATTATTATTATTATAAGCATTTATATAGCGCCAGCGATGTACCTGACTGTCAGGTCCTGGGGAGGATGGAGGAGGGGCTTGTGATGGCGCCGCCGTCTCAGGACTCACAGGCCCCAGAGGGAAGTGGCGCAGATGCGGCACACTGCCTCCCCATCAGTATTGACGGCGGGAGGGTGGAGACAGAGTGATGTGGCGTCCCTGGGTGTCCCAGCAACCCAAGATGCCTGTGCATGCACGGCCCTAACCGGGAAGGGGAACCCTGATGCTCAGCACGCCTGTGAGCCCAAACAGAGGCAAGACCTATTTAAACCCCCACGGGGGCTGTGGTTCATTGCTGGTGATTGGATTTGTGCCGTGAGACTGGCCCAGAGTGTTCTGTGTGTAGCTGTAGCAGAGAGTGAGGTGGATAACGTGTGTGACAGTGAGAGAGTGTGCAGAGTGAAAGGTGAGTGCTTGGGTGACTGTTCTTTGTCCTTAAGAGTTGTGTGTGCTGTGAGATTGAGTCAGCCTTGTTCCTCCTACCCCATCCCAGATTGCCCTGGTGTGAGTGCCCTATACTTCCTTGTACTGTGTCTCCTGGATCCCGTGGTCCCCAGTCCTCCCTCTGAACCACCACTGATCATGCACCCCCTTCCTCAGGCCCTGTATACACGGGTGAGTGAGACCTATAGCATGGGCATTATTCTGTTCGCCAGTTCCTGTGATGATCTTTGGCTAGGGACGGCTCTTGTAGCTCATTCCCATGCCTCTATAAGACCCTGAGGGACCTTTTTTCCAATGAACGTTGCCCTTGTGATTGGTGCATGTGTGACCTTCCCCTCTTGAACCCTTCCCCAACCCTAATATTATCACCAGCCTACCTAGACCTTCAAGGGCTGAGGAAACATGGAGCCTGGGGCTGTAGGTGGGGCAGGGGCAATGTCCCCTGGGGCAAGAAAAAAGACACCATCTGTTGCTCCCCCTTTGGGAGATATGGAACTGGGGCCCCCGCCCGCGGGGGCTCCACCTCTGGAGGTTAAACCTGCAGGTACAGAGGGGGCTGATATGGCTCGAGCCATACAATGCCTGGCAATGGACATCCGGGATCTACAGGAGCGTCCAGTAGGTCCTACCCCCCAAGAACCCAAGGGCCCTAAGACTGCTAAATTTAATGAAGACCGCAAAATGTATTGAGGGTTCCTGGCACTGTGTGAGTTAGCCTTTTCAGTACAATCCCAGACGTACATTTCTGACCAAGCCAAAGTTTCCTTTGTCATTGGACACCTAGAGGGCTTGGCCTTGTCTTGGGCTATGCCCCTGTTACTAAGCCAAGACCCCCTGATCTGAGATTATTCTGCCTTCAAAAGGGAATTTACCTTTCTGTTTGACTATTCTCACAGAGTGAGGGATGTGGAAACCACAATCTTGGAGTTAAAGCAAGGGCGGGGGTCGTTACTAAAGTATGTAACCCATTTTCAACAATTAGCAGTCAAACTTGCCTGGCCTGACAATGTCCTGAAGGTAATGTTTAGAAAAGGATTAGGTGATGAGATTAAATATCAGTTGGCTTATGTACTCCTTCCAGCCAAATGGGCCAAGTCTGTTATACAGATTGACGAACGACTACCCGAGCACCGACGAGATCGGCAAGGGAACCAAAGGGTGCCTCCACGATGTTACGTTCCTCCTACCGTTCACCCTGAGGTACCCAGGACTGATGAAGGAGAGCTGATGTAGCTGGGGGCTTCCCAGGGACCCCTCCCCCCAGAGGAGAAAGAACGCCGTCGTCAAGACCGCCTTTGTTTTTATTGTGGAGGAGCCTCTCATTTTACCTGAAATTGCCCCAATTACCTCAATTTTTCTGTGAGTCGGGAAACTACCAGAGCCAAGACCACCAGGGGGCACCTCAGTAAGTATTTCCTTCTCTCCCCTGAAGCCAGCGGTCCTGGTTCCCCAACCAGGGCACCTCCAAGTGATTGTAACTCTCACCTGGAACAACACTTACTCCTTGATAAGGCGTGCTTTTGTAGACTCTGGAGCTTCTAGTAACTTTATTGATCAAGAACTGGTGTGAAGGTGTGGTCTCCCAATCCAACCACATGCTTATGCTGAGGTAGTTCACTCCATTGACGGTTCCCCCCTAGCATCAGGACCCATCAAGTTTTTCACCCAGCATCTACTAGGTCAAATAGGAGGACACCAGGAAGAACTCCAATTTGATGTTGTTCAACCCCCCCTATTTCCTATAGTTTTAGGCTTACCTTGGCTCCAGAGACATAATCCCCAGATTAATTGGGCTATGGGAATAGTGGAATTCCAGTCCCCTTATTGTGTTATGCACTGTTTGCGGACTCCCTCTAAACAGGTGATCAGACAGAAAGGGGCCCTGTCTACCAGTTCAGCATCAGGAAGACTCCCTACAGCTTACTCAGACTTTTTTGACGTCTTTTGTAAATGGGAGGCTGCATCCTTCCCTCCTCACCGCCCAGACGATTGTCCCATAGATCTCCTCCCTGGTGCAGATCCCCCGTATGGGTGGATCTATGCTCTTGCAGAACCTGAACTTAAAGTATTAAAGGTGTATATTGATGAACAGTTACAGTGGGGATTTATTCGACATTCTGTATCCCCTGCCAGGGCCCCCATCTTCTTTGTGCCCAAGAAGGATGGGGGCCTCCGCCCGTGTGTGGATTATCGAGGACTTAATCTCATCACCATAAAAAATAGATACCCCCTGCCACTCATCCCTGAATTACTGAATAGACTTCAAGGGGCAAAAATCTATACAAAGTTAGATTTGCATGGAGCGTATCATTTAGTGTGAATTCGGGCAGGGGACGAATGGAAGACGGCCTTCCGTACCCGGTACAGGCATTTTGAGTACTTGGTGATGCCATTTGGCTTGACCAATGCCCCTGCTACTTTTCAGCATTTAATGAACGACATGCCATGCTTCTCCAACCAGGACCGGCTGGTAGCCCCCTCCTCCCCTGTGCGTTTTATTCACGACAACTTACCGGTGCCGAACAAAACTACACCATCCTTGATAGAGAATTGCTAGCAATCAAGGCAGCATTTGAGGCCCGGCGTCATCACTTAGAGGGGACTCAACATCCAGTTATAGTGATTACCGATCATAAAAATCTAACCTTTTTGCAAATGGCTCGCATTACTAATGCTCGACACTCTCACTGTGCATTGTTTTTTGCACGATTTAACTTTTTTGTTCAATACAGGCTAGGACATGTTGGCAGACACTCTATCCCGTTGCCAGGACACGGAAGAGCAACCTGCTGGTTGCGGTTCATTGTTATTACCATCCCAAGTCATTGCAGGGACCTGGAAACCCTCATTGGAACGTCTACGCACTCAGTCCAGTAAAGATGCAGAGATACAAGGAAACTCCCAATTGCAGGTACATCAAGATCTATTTTATTTCCAAAATAGGATAGTGATCCCTAAGAAGGAACGACAAGGAATATTATGGGCCCATCATGACGCCCCCTTGGCGGGCCACCCAGGTCAACGTAATACCTTCTGGTTAATTCACAGGCATTACTGGTGCCCGACCCTTCGACCAGATGTATACGGATACATCAAGGGGTGTGCCATATGCGCCCGAACTAAAGTTCTGCGCCAGAAGCCCCAAGGGCTACTACAAGTGTTCCAAGCCCCTCAGGGGTCCTGGAAGCACATCGGGATGGATTTTATTGTTGAATTACCCCCCTCTAATTCCTTCACAACCATCCTAGTCGTTGTAGACCATTTCAGCAAATTAGGGCATTTTATTCCTTGCCCTGGATTGCCTACCCAGCCCAGACCGCACAACTCATTCTTCAAAATATTGTGAAATTGCATGGACTCGCCGGGGAAATAATAACAGACCGAGGGGTACAATTTGTGTCACGTTTTTGAAAAAAACTGTTCTCCCTCTTGCAGGTCCGGTTAAGTCCGACCACCGCATACCATCCTCAGGATAACGGCCAGGTCGAACGTGTCAACCAGACACTAAAACAATATCTTTGCTGTTATTACGACTATCTTCAAGATGATTGGGCTCGATTCCTCCCCATTGCCGAGTTCGCATAATAATGCTCCAAATGCATCTCTGGGAACTTCACCATTCTTTGTTACATTTGGATACCACCCTCGCATCTGTTTTCCGGAACTTGCACGGCGAATTCACCAAGCTCACAGACAGGTACAATACTCGCTAAACCGAGCTCGTCAACAATATAAAGAATACGCCGATCGCCATCGTCAGCCAGCCCCAGACTTTAAGGTAGGAGATCTTGTTTGGTTTCTTAGTTTGTTTATTGCGGCCGAGGCCATAAAAAAGACACACAATACACATATAACCTTGTTTGGGTTGATCGAAGGCATTACCCTACAACTCGCCCATCTGCTAAATTAGATGTATGATTCATAGGACCATTCCCCATTACCAACAAAATTAATAATGTTATGTTTCAGGTTCAATTATCTCCATCATTGCGTATACATCCCTCCTTCCATGTTTCCCTCCTGAAGGCTGCATACCCTCCATTGTTTCCCCAGCAAACGCCCCAGCTGCCCGTGGATTCCTCTATTACTGTTTCTCCCGAATTTGAGGTTAGTGCTATTCTTGACTCCCATTGGTGTCAAGGCTCCCTTTATTACCTTGTAGATTGGAGGGGCTATGGCCCCTCCGATCGCTCTTGGGAACCTGCAACTGCTGTTTTGGCGCCGCGCCTAATGCATGCCTTCCATGCCTGCTGTCCGCTAAACCATGCCCAGATCGACCAGATCGACCACCTGGTCACCGCCCTGTAAGGGGGGGTACTCTCAGGTCCTGGAGAGGATGGCGGAGGGAGTTGCGATGGCGTCACCATCTCAGGACTCACAGGTCCCGGCGGGGAGCAGCGCAGATGTGGCATGCTGCCTCCCCGCCAGTATTGACGGCAGGAGGATGGAGACAGAGTGATGCGGCGTCCCTGGGTGTCCTAGCAACCCAAAATGCCTTGTGCATGCGCAGCCCGGACCCGGAAGGGGAACCCCGATGCTCAGCATGCCTGCGAGCCCTAACAGAGGTAACACCTATTTAAACCCCCACGGGGGCTGTGGTTCATTGCTGGTAATCGCACTTGTGCCGTGAGACTGGCCCCGAGCGTTCTGTGTGTAGCTGTAGCAGAGAGTGAGGTGGATAACCTGTGTGACAGGGAGAGAGTGTGCAGAGTGAAAGGTGAGTGTGTGGGTGACTGTTCTTTGCCCTTAAGATTTGTGTGTGCTGTGAGTTTGAGTCAGCCTTGTTCCTCCTACCCCTGTTCCTGGTTGCCCCTGTGTGAGTGCCTATACTTCCTTGTACCTTGTCCCCTGGATTCCGTGGCTCCCAGTCCTCCCTCTGAACCACCACTGATCCTGCACCCCCTTCCTCAGGCCCTGTATACATGGGTGAGTGAGACCTATAGTGTGGGCATTATTCTGTTTGCCAGTCCCTGTGATGAGCTTTAGCTAGGGACGACTCTTGTAGCTCATTCCTGTGCCTCTATAAGAGCCTGAGGGACATTTTTTCCAACAAACGTTGCCCTTGTGATTGGTGCGTGCGTGACCTACCCCTCTCAAACCCTTCCCCAACCCTAATACTGGTGCTTTACAAAAAACAAGATAGACACAGTCCCTGCCCGAGAGCTTACAATCTAAAAACAGGGGGAGGGGAGACAGGGAAGGGGGAACAGAGCAAGAGACAAGGGATATGACATTCATGAGGATGCGAGGACTCAGGTACATGTTCTTGGCTTGGTTACCGTAAATTGGGAGTTTACAGATAAGAGGTGGGGGATAATCCTGGGTGGGGATGATTAGCAGGAGTTAGGAAGTGCAGAGGGGAAGAGGTGGGTTTTGTGGAGGGACTTGAAGGTGTGGAGGGTGGGGACAAGGCAGACGAGGGCAGGGAGGGAATTCCAGGCATGCAGGGTAGCAAGGGAGAAGGGACGAAGGCGTTTGGGGGAGCAGGGAAGGTGTGGCAGGATGAGGGAGGGAATAGAAAAGGAGCGGAGTGCTCAAACAGGGGTTTGGATTGAGATCAGGGCAGAGAGGTAGGGAGGAGTGAGGTTGTGAAGGGCTTTGTAAGTGAAGACAAGGAGCTTGTACAGAATACGCTCAGGAAGAGGGAGCCAGTGGAGAGAGGATAGGAGAGGCTGTACATGGTCAAAGTGACGGGCTAGGTGGATGATCCTGGCTGCAGAGTTTTGAACAGAGATGAGGGAAGAAAGGTGAGAGTGGGGAAGGCCAGCAAGGAGGAGGTTACAATAGTCGAGGCATGAGATGACTAGGGCATGTATGAGAGTTTGGGCAGATGAGACAGACAGAAAAGGGTGGATCTTAGCAAAGTTGTGGGGGGAGAAGTGGCAGGATTCGGAAACAATGTTGTGGAGGGAGAAGTGGCAGGATTCTGAAACGATGTTGTGGAGGGAGAAGCGGCAGGAGTTGGCAATAGCATCACCTTCTGGTTGGACTATTGTAACGCGTTCCATGTGGGGTTACCCATGGTGATGGCTCAAAAGTTGCAGCTGGTACAGAATGTGGCAGCCAGCTTTTGGTAGGGCTGGGCCGCCAGGATCACATTACATCAGTGCTCCATTCTCTGCACTGGCTACCAGTGGTTTTCCAGGCCTGATTCAAGGTGTTGGTATTAGCCTATAAAACCCTAAATGACCTAGGCCCTGCATATCTGTGGGATGGCCTCAACCCCCGGGCTTTGGATCGGCCCCTGCAGTTGTCTGGGTGCACCTTGCTCAAGGTCCCCTGAGTCTTCCAGGGGGGCACACAGGAGAGGGCATTCTCGGTGGTGCCACACCGTAGCTGTGGAACACCCTGCCGGTGGGGGCCTGACTGTCCCCTGAGCTCCCCTCATTTTGACAAAGTTGTAAGACCTGGCTGTTCTGACAGGCGTTTGGCAAGGGAGATGGTGATGGGTGGGGGTTTGAGTGGGGTGGGGAGGGGTGGATGTGGGTATTTGGTACCTTCTTCTAAAGTTGTTTAAAGTGTTCTTATATTTTGTATAATGTGAGCCGCCCCGAGCTGCCTGAGGCAGGAGGGCCGGGTTAATAAATGTTTAAAATAATAAATAATAATTAACTTAAGCACTGCTATTTTAAACTACAGAGGCAAAGTTTGGGGTTATGTAAGCTCAGTCTTGTCCTGCTTGTTTGGATCAGTTTCAATCAGTATCTTCCACCAATGCAGAGGATTTGCTTGGAGTGATGCAGGCAACCAGTTGTGAATTAGATACTTGCCTGCCCTGGCTGATGAAAGTCAGCATGGAGATGTAGGGACTGTTCTTGGTTGAAGTGTCAACACCGATCTTTGGGAGGATAGGATGCTGGACACTCTTAAAAATGCAGTTGTCAAGCCCTTGTTTAAGAAACCATCTTTAGATGCGTAATCCATCTATAGCTGTCTCTATCCTTCCCTTTTTAGGGAAGTTTATTGAACAGGTGGTTGCCCAACAGCTCCAGGCTCCTCTTGATGCTATCCATTTCCTGGACCCATTAAGTCAGGCTTTCATCCTGGGTATGGCACGGAGATTGTGCTTGTGGCCTTGTCTGATGATCTACGCCTGGAGATTGACAAGGGAAATTGTACCCTGTTGTTCATGTTAGATCTGTCAGCAGCCTTTGACACAGTTGTTCATGAGATGTTATTTATTTATTTATTTATTTATTTCGTAGATTTTTATACCGCCCCATCCTGCAATGCAGCTCGGGGCGGTTAACAATAAAAATAGTTTTAAAACATTTAAAATACAAATATAAAATATATCAATAAAACAGGGCAGTGTGCAATCATAAATAAATATATAAGTGGGGGATTAAAAATCACCCCCCCCTCCCAAAGGCCTGGGCAAACAGCCAGGTCTTACAGTTCCGCCGAAATGTCAAAAGGCTTGGGGCCAGGCGAGCTTCCTCCGGAAGGGAGTTCCACAGCCGCGGCCCTACCACCGAGAATGCCCGCTCCATCGTGGCCCCCCGCTTAACACGGGGGACCTCCAGGAGGGCACCCCCGGCAGACCGCAGGAGCCGTTCCGGGGCGCGAAGGGCGAGGCGGTCCCTAAGGTAAGAGGGGCCAAGGCCGTATAGGGCTTTATAGATCATTACTAGGACCTTGAACTTGGCCCGGCACACTATCGGCAGCCAGTGCAGCGCTCGGAGCACCGGTGTAATGTGCTCCCGGCGACCCGTCCCCGTAAGAAGACGGGCCGCCGCATTCTGCACCAGCTGCAGCCTCCGGGCCAAGAACAAGGGAAGCCCCACGTAGAGCGCGTTACAGTAGTCGAGCCGCGAGGTGACGAAGGCATGGATGAGGGAGGCCAGGTCCGGGCCAGAGACATACGGACGCAGCCTACGTACCAGATAAAGCTGGCGGAAGGCAGCCTTAGCGACTGCCTCCACCTGCCGCTCCAGCCGCAGGTCTGCGTCCAATATGACCCCCAGACTCCGGACCTGCTGAGCTACAGGGGGGCAAACCCCCCCAACCGGGGGGGCCACCACCCCCTTCGCCCTCCCCACCACCATCACCTCCGTCTTGTCTGGGTTGAGTTTCAGTCTGCTCCGCCGCATCCAATCCGCCACGGCCTCCAAACATTGGGATAGCACTTTATTGACACATCTGTGGGATCTGGCAGGTTTGTGCGGACTCCTCCTGAGTGGTTCCATTAATTCCTGTCAGGAAGGTCTCAGTGGGTGGTGATGGGAAATAGCTTGTCATTCCCTCGTGACTTCCCCTGTGGGATTCTTCAGTGTTCCATTGTGTCTCCCCTCTTGTTCAATGTGTACATGAGGCTGCTGGGTGAAATCATCCAGAGGTTTGGAGTGAAGTTTCATCAATATGCTGATGGCACCCAACTCTACCTCTCCTTTTCATCTGACCTAGGACCTGCAGTCCCGGTGTTTACCCAATGCCTGGTGGCTACTGGGGACTGGACGAGGATGAGCTGATTGAAGCTGAATCCTAACAAAACTGAAGTGATGATGGTTGCCCAGCCCTGTGACTTCTGAGGAATTGGGACTCCTGTTATTGATGGGGTGTGGTCCCCTCTAGTCACTCAGGTTCACAGTCTTGGAGTGTTTCTGGACCCCATGCTGTACCTGGATCATCAGGTTGTGGTGGTGGCCAGGAGCGCTTTTCACCAACTTCATCCATTGAGGAAGCTGCAGCCTTTTCTTTCTGATCTGGACCTGGCCACTGTCATCCATGCTTTCATCACCTCAAGTTTGAATTACTGCAATGTATTCTATGTAGGGCTGCCCTGACTGTTTTGAAGTTGCAACTGATCCAGAATGCATCAGACAAGCTCCTTTCAGGGCAGGGGCAGCTTGCTGGAGCACACTACATTAGTGCTCTGGAGTCTGCACTGACTACTTGTAGTTTTCTGGGCACAAATTAAGGCACTGTTTTTGACCTTTAAATCCCTAAATGGCCTGGGCCCCATGTATCTGAAAGACCGCCTTTCCTACCATGCTCTGTCATGGCCCCTACAGTCAGCCAGAACTTGGGAGCACCCGCTTGTGGGTTCTACCTGCTAATCTTGTCCTTGGGACAGGGGCACGCAGGGAGGGCATTCTTGGTCACCACCCCAGTGTTGTTGAACTCCCTCTGGCTGGAGCCATCCAAGTCCAGGGCTGGGCATCTTCTGGAGACAGTGTAAAACATTTCTTTTTAGTAAAGCATTTCGTGGGCAGGGATAGGTGGGAGGTTGTTGGGGAGTTGGGGTTGACGAGGGTAGTGGTTTGTTTCTGTTTAATTGTATAATAATGTGGTTTTTAATTGTATTATTTTTTTTGTAAGTTGCCCTGAGTGTTAGGGCAGGGTAAAAATTTATTAAATAAATAAATTTCACTCTCATTTTTGTTCACACAAACAAAATGTTTGGGTCAATGGAAAGGTGGTGGTTATATTGCCTCTCTTGCCAAACATGGTTATTTGGATAGGGGGACTATAGTGATCATAATATAATCAAATTGACATACAGACAGGAGGGAAAGTGCCAAATAAAACCACTGTGGTAACAAATAAATGTAGAAAGGGGAACTATGTAAAAATGAGGAAACTAGTTAGAGGGAAACTTAAAGGAGCAGTTGCAAGAATTAGATGTCTACAGGCAGAGTGGAGACTATTTAAAAGCACCATCTTGAAAGCTCAGATTAAATGTATTCCACAAATTAAAAAACGTAGGAAGAGGACCAAATGTCTGCCTGTGTGACTAAATGGTGAGGTGAAGGAGGCTTTTGGAGCCAAAAGGGCATCCTTTAAAAAATGGAAAGAGAGTCCCAATGAGGTAACTAGGGAAGAGCATAAGCATTGCCAAAGTAGATGTAAAATGTTAATAAGACAGACCAAAAAGGAATGTGAGGAGCAACTTGCTAAAGATGTTAAAACTAATAATACAAACTTTTTCAAGTACATCAGAAGCAGGAAGCCTGCTTGAGAGTCAGTTGGGCCGTTAGATGTCATGGGGCTGAAAGGGGTGCTTAGGGAAGAAAAGGACAAGAACATTGGCATTGCAGAGAAGCTGAATGAGTTCTTTGCTTCAGTCTTCACTGCAGAGGATGTTGGGGAGATACCTACACCTGAACCTTACTTTGTAAGTGATGACTTGGAAGAGCTGTCACAAATTAACGTGACTCCGGAGGAGGTCCTAGAGCAAACTGACAAACGAAATACTAACAAATCACCAGGACCAGATGGTATTCACTCCAGAGTTCTGTAGGAACTAAAATATGAAATCTCAGACCTACTGTTAGTAATTTGTAACCTATCATTCAAATCTGTCACTGTACCAGAGGACTGGATGGTGGAAAATGTAACCCCAATATTTAAAAAGGAATCCAGAGGTGATCCTGGAAACTACAGACCAGTAAGCTTGATGTCTGTGTCGGGAAAATTGATAGAAACTATCATTAAGAACAGAATCACTATGCATGTTGATAAACATGGCTTACTGGGGAAGAGTCAACATGGATTTAGTAAAGCAAGTCATGCCTCACTAATCTGTTGGAATTCTTTGAGGGTGTAAATAAGCATGTGGACAAGGGAGACCCAGTAGATATAGTGTACCTGGATTTCCAGAAAGCATTTGATAAGGTCCCACATAAAAAACTCTTCAAAAAATTAAAAAGTAATGGGATAGGAAGTAGTGTCTTACTATGGATCGGTAACTGGTTAAAGGACAGGAAGCAAAGAGTAGGACTGAAAGGATAGTTTTCCCAATGGAGAGATGTAAAAAGTGGTGTGCCCAAGGAATCTGTATTGGGACCGCTGCTGTTTAATGCATTCATTAATGATCTGGAAAAGGGCATTAAGAGTGAGGTGATCAAATTTGCAGATGACATCAAGTTATTCAAGGTAGTTAAAACATGAGCAGACTGTGAAGAACTACAACAGGATCTTATGAGACTGGGTGCCTGGGCATCTAAATGGCAGATGAGATTTAATGTGGACATATGCAAAGTGATGCACATAGGGGAAAATAACCCAAACTATGAGTACACAATGCTGGGTACTAAGCTAGGAGTTACCACTCAGGAAAAGGATCTGGCAGTGACTGTGGACAGTACACTGAAATCCTCAGCCCAATGCGCAGCAGCAATCAAAGGGATAGAGAATAAAATTGAGGATGTCGTAATGCCGCTATATAAATCGATGGTACAACCGCACCTGGAATATTGTGTGCAGTTCTGGTCGCGCCATCTCAAAAAAGACATAGCGGAACTAGAAAAGGTACAGAGAAGGGCAGCAAGAATAAAGGGTATGGAATGACTTCTGCACAAAGACAGACTTGACAAACTGGGTCTCTTCAGCTTAGAGAAGAGAAAACTGAGAGGGGACATGATAGAGTTTTATAAAATTTTGAGTGGTATGGAACGAGTAGATAGGGAACGGTTATTTACCCTCTCAAATAGTACTAGAACAAGGGGAAATTCCATGAAACTAGCTACCGGCAGATTTAAAACGAAAGGAAGTACTTTTTCACTCAACACATAATTAACTTATGGAATTTGTTGCCAGAGGACATTGTCAAGGCCAGTAGTATAGCTGGGTTTAAAAAAGGACTGGATAAGTTTTTTAAGAATAGGTCCCTTAGTGGCTATTAACCAAGTAGCTTACGGGATGAATTTCTTACTGTCGGGAGCTGGGAGTGAACAACGGGGAATGTATTGCCCATTGTGACGGTTGGTTATTCTCCCATGTGATCGAGATTGGCCACTGTCAGAGGACAGGATGCTGGGTTTGATGGACTATTGGTCTGACTCAGTATGGCATTACTTATGTTCTTATAACTATTTACAGCTGGATTGTCTAGTCAGATGCAAGGGTAAGGGTTATAGCCTTGAGGCACTTCCTTCTGATTAACAACCTCTTCTCAGAGACTTGTATGAAAAAGTTCTCAGGTATTTACACTGAGAGGTATTTTTTGTAACTTGGATGCCTTCCTGCAGAACCCACTGGACCCTGTAATCTTCCTAACCCAACAATAAACCATCCTTAACTTTCAGTTTAATCTTGCACTTTGCAAAGGGACTTCTAGTCATTATTTCTCTTACAATGAAACAGATACAATTTGAAGTCATGTGATTCATTTTTGTGCAGGACTCACGCCACCTGCATGTCAGATAAGGCAGTTGTTGCAGATGTATTTTTAGCAGCATATTTTTTTCCCCTCTCTTTTGCTTCACTTTTTGTTTTCTGAAACTAGAATATATACACGGGATGACACTGGAATCTGATAAGCTGTACCACAGCCATGCATAATGCATCTAATAATACAAAAAAGGGAATAGGTAAACATCCAGGCCTCTGGTCTATATCACAGTGAATACAAGGTACTTACCATTTGACACTAATGCAATTACTCATATCTGTATAACAGGTACATGCTGCTGGAGTGTACACCAGAACATCTGCTGTTTTACTTTTAGCCAGAATAGAACTACAAATATGTGATTAAATGATGCAATGCACTTTAGAGGGGTTCAGTTACTAGGACATAGAATCTAATAAAGCACAAGTTGTCCTTACCAGATTTTTGGATAATTTTCTCTTCCTTTCTCTCTCTCATGCTCATAAATCTTCCTAAATAAAACATGAGCTGGAAAATGCAGATTCATCTATAGCTTCCCATCTTCTCACACCACATGTAGATGAGCTAGAGTCTGATGCACCAGCTGGCATCCAATCTAAAATATTGCATTAAAAAACCCAAAAAACAAACCCCCTCATCCCCCACCAAGCTTAATATCATGGCAAATTGAGCAGAGTAATAAAACTCATCTGAGATAACTGTAAAATGTAAATCACACTGGTATCATTGTTATTCATGACTATGGTAGCAGCCAAAGGCCATAGCCAAATTCAGGGAGCTATTGTGTTAAATGAAAAACAAACACAGAAAAGGAGATAGCCCCATAGTGCATTTAGGGTGACTTATTTCCAGCACTGCTCCAGCCGCTTGTGAGACGTGTAATTCATGCTGCAGTGGCTGCAGCAGCTTCAAGGGAGCTGGCCCTTTTAGGCTCAATGCCAGGATTATGGGCGGTATGACGGTTTTGAAAGCTAGGCCTCAACACCGCTGAGACTGAGAGAGAAGGGCAGAATCACAGGGGGCGCTGGCAGGACGCTGTTAAGTGACGCCTACATGGAAGGCAAGAAAGTTCTATTGCTGCAGAGGCCAGGCTTGTTCATGCCTGGACCCATCCCCGGGAAAGGTAAGGATTTGAGGGATGAAGAACCTTGGTAAGGACTTTCAGGGGCCAGAATAGTCCGTGTCTGGACCCCGGGAAGGGCTAGAACTTTGAACCCTGTACTTGTGGGTTTTTCTGGTAAAGCCTTTGATAGATAAAGGTGCCTGTGAGCCCAGAACTGCAACTACTGAATGCCAAAAGGTATTGCGAGGCCCAGATGTTTCTAAATAAAGTAGTTTTAACCAGGATGAGTACAAGTGGTGACCAAGATGGAAGAGGCTTGCCCAGTCTGTTCTCTTAAGGCTACTTCATGGAGGCTGACCTGCTTGTAGGACATAGTTTCATGGTACGAGGGACAAGTCTGGTTAGGGTCAGCCCCAAAGCAGACCCCTCTGAAGCACACACGCTTACAGCATTGGTAGCTTAATTTACAACAAAACTGGGAGATGGACACCTGTATTATACACAGTTACTAGGGAGTAGGGCTGTTGCGTCAGCAGCTGTTACCGCACCACAATTCCATACCTCAACCTCGGCATCCCATGTTGCGCCTCGCAGAATTCCGGGCGGTACCCTGCGATTCTGCAATTCTGCCGCTACAAGAATCCACAGATGCGGCATGTATGTGTTTTACCGTTAGCTGATCATTAATGTTGTTGTATAAAATCAGCTTTTCCTGCGTTCTGCCAATTTAATATATGAGACATAGTCATGAGTGCTTATTGCGGTTCCGCGAAGGGAATATGACTATTTTGTATGCTGCCGCTGCTGTGCTGTGCTGTCACACTGACCGCTGCTGGTGCTGTGGTGTCTGTGTGTCTCTCTGTACCGCAGTAACTGCTCGTTCTTCTCAATACATAAATGCATGATTGTACAACATGTTCGTGTTGTGAGTTGAAGGAACGTTCTTTTTATTATATTTCAAATTGATATTTTATGTAAAGATCTGCAAAGAAATATTTTTTTTCCAAAACTCATTTTACGAGTTTAAACTGACCTGTGTATTTGCTGATCGAGTCATTTTTACATACTAGTACCGGGCCAGCTCTGAAAGTTGAAGGAATGAAGCATACTGTGAAACTGTGAAGCCCATGCGTAATAGTTTACAATTCTCATTCTGCAATTCCTCAGTCTAGAAGAATTGAGCTGCCCAACAGAACTCTGTTGTTGGCATACTTGTTAATGTCACTGCTTACTATACAATTTGTAGTTGTCATTCAGCTGGTTCAAATCCCCATTGTTGCATGTAACTTTTACAACAGTGTTATTGTTTGTTTTGGTAATAATATAATTATTGCTGTGCTTTGCTGCCATACTTTGTAATATAAATAATTAAATAATGTTTATTTATTACATTAACCCAAGACTAACTGATTAGCGTAGCCAAGCCAGGCGGCACGCGTGATGTTAGAGCTATTATGCCCCGCCCCCTAGCGCCGCCGGCGTTACGCTCACTTGCAGTCGCCGACCGCCATCGCCAATGCCCTCACTGGCTGCCCTGCCCCCACAGCCAGGGAGAGGGGTGTGGTGTGTGTGGTGCTTTTAGCATTTTAATCTTCTACTTTATCAGAGCCTTTGTATTGTGTCTTTAACAAAGGACAGTTAACAAAGACAGAGTGATTGATTTACACAGGTCCAACTCCCTGCCCAGTGTGCTCCCTGCCCAGTGTACTTACAAGTTCAACAAACAATCAAAGATACTTACACATGTATTCCCTTTTTACATATACACCCAGGCCTCTGCATTCTGCAT
>QEPC01006601.1:2111305-2123751 GCA_003113815.1 Sphenodon punctatus | reverse complement strand
GGAGCCCTGCTCACCTGGAGGGGATGAGCGCTGCAATGGCTGCTGGGGGCTTCTGGGGGTGGAGCCCTGCTCACCTGGAGGGGATGAGCGCTGCAATGGCTGCTGGGGGCTTCTGGGGGCGGGCGTGCACTGCATGGATGAGGTTACAGGCAACAAGACAGTGAAAATGACTAGGCACATGTGGATGGACACCAGCATGAGGAGGGGTTCCCTTGTATACTGGTTCCTGGGAACAAATGTTGCTCCGGTCTCCTATGGCATTTGCCACACCATCCCCACAGGGATAAGGGAGCAGGACCAGTTCAGATGTGATGTCTGGTGGGAGACCATCATGGCCAACTGGGGGGATGACCAGAGGACTGAACAGTTCAGAGTATCCTGAGGTCTACATCCCACCTCACTGGTTTTCTCCAGCCACACCTAGAGACAGAGTCAACCAAAAAGAGGGAGCCCACACCAGTAGGATAGTGTGTGACCATAGCCATTTGGAGACTGGGTGTCCCCAAATTCTTGCACTGTGTGGCACAGCAATTCGGGATGGGCATCTCCACAGTCGTCAAGATCCTCACTGAGGTTTGCATGGCCATTGTTGGAGAACCAATGGAGCAAGTGATCTTGCTGGTTGAGCATGAGTACGTAGGTGATCCATGGCTTCACCTCATTGGCTGTTCCCCACTGCATCAGGGCCATAGACGGAACCCCCATTCCCATAATCTGTGCCCCAAACAGCAAGGAAGGCTATCTTAATGGAGAGGGGTGAATTCATCATGTCCCTGAACGCCGTTATGGATCACTGGGCCACTCTGTGGAAGTCTTTACCAGAGTCCCAAGAAGGAGCCACACTGTGAGGATCCTCTGTGCCTCTATCATTCTGTGCATGGGTGTATATGGAGGATATTGTCCTGAATATATACAGAGTTATTGAGGGCATGCGCCTGTGTCCAATTATCATTGTAGATCCAGTCTATCCAATTATGCCATGACTATAACGGTGTACCCCATGCCACAAACAGTTGCACAGGTGATTATAATGCCTATTTGTGCTCTGCCAGCTGTGCTGTGGAACTTGCATTAGGTGTTCATATGATGCAGTGGTGCCTGTTGTGGGATTGAGGTGTGTCTGACTTGGATAAGGCTCACATGCCCTTGATAGTGGCATGCATACTACATGACACTTGTGATACCGAATTGGGTTCCTGCGACCATCCTCTCCTTCCTCCTATGGATGATCCCGTGCCCCTGTTCGAAAGGGGCCCATGGTGGCACACAGGGGAGTTATCCCACTGGAACTGTGACACCCTTATAAGGAAATAAGAAGCTGCCTAACTGAGTCAGACAAATGGTCCATCTTAGCCCAGTATTGGCACAACCTGACATGGCAGCAGGTTTTTTTCAAATTTGGCTGCAAATCCAGCTCTTCCAGGGTCTATGGCAGAGGCCAGCATAGGCATGATACCCAGACTCCTCCAAGATCCCCAGCACAGACATGCTACCAGAGATCCTGAATTGGAGATGCTGGGGATTGAAATTGGGACCTTACACATGCAAAGCATGTGGTCCTACCAGTTGAGCCACAACCCCGCCCCATCCTAGCCCAAGATTGCCCACTTGCAGGGCAGACATTGGTTAGGCAATAGCTTTCCCCACATGCTCCATGGTCTGCACGAATCTGTACAAACACGCATATTTTATATTATATATTTATATAAACTCTCTGTTTTCACAGTCCTTTATTCTTATAATTTATTTACAGTGACTATCTGCATCCCTCGAGGATCTAGAGCCTCCTTGGCTGCAGCGGTGTTTCGTTGCCTAACACTTCTGCGTATATATATAATATGCATATGTGTGGGGGTTTTTCTTTCTATTTTTGTAGCCGAATTGGGCCTATGAATGCCTTCCTTCTTTGCCACAGCCACTGGGAGGGGCTCTCCTTGCATTTCAGACCAGAACCCAATGGAGGAGAGCCTGGTTCCCACTTTCTGATTGGTATCCTTATGGGTGTGTGTGTGTGTGTGAGGGGATTACGTTTCACACCTGTGGTCCATACTCTCACCTCCTGGCCATGATCCCTGGCCCTACCCTTTAACCCGGTGGCCCTTTCCAGCTTTTTTGGGAATGCTCTGGCACACCTGTATGAGTGACTGAACACGTTGCATTTAGCGACGAGAGGGATTCCATGAACGGAATGTTGGCCATGGTCTCCCTGTCCATGCAGGGGACCCAATTCACCTCACCGTGGAAAAGCATTATGCACCAGGAGTAGCCAGGAGAAGTGACAGGGGTGGGGGCATAGCTGATGTTTACCACATAATGGGAAGACATAACTGTCAGCTGTCATCTGGCTCTCCCTCTGCAGCTGCTATCTGGTGCACCGATCTGAGTCCCACTCCAAGGTACAGCTGGATGTCTGGTGGAACAATGCCTGCGTCCCACCTAGTTCTTGGGGGTGGCAGCAGCTGTGCTGGTGTGCGCCTTTCAAGGGACATGTTAGCTGTCTTCTGTCCTGTTTCTCCCCCTCCACAGGTCTTTGGGGCGACACCACCATCCCTGCCCGGGGTGTGGTGTGCTTTACCTGGCTTTTGCCGTGTCCGTCCATGACACTGGCTACTTTCCGGGGTGGGGTTGGCCATGGTGGCGTGGAAGCCAGCATACACCTCTTTGGGCACATTTCCTTTAAGGACTCCTGTCCTGGATGGGAATGTACTGTGAGGGGTGGGGAGTGTCAGTTGCCAGGCAGGCATTGTGCCTGTCTAACCCTCGCATGGTCTTTTCTCCATGGTGTTGGCAGACCTGACTCATTGGCTGAGTGTGACACCCTGTTCACATGGTCCAGTGAGTGTTGAACAGCCATCTCCACCCACCTCCACCCATGCCTACCCACAGAGCAAGCCAGCTTCTTCCCAGTTGCTCCATGCATTTTGATGGATAGGGATGTGTGGGTCATGCGAGCGCACGCCCACTCACTGCCTCTTTCACATGGGCACTCCACCACGTGTCTGATGGGTGGACATGCGTGGGGGCATCTTGTTTTAAAAGGGCCATAGATTTAAATCCTGATAATACAGATGGAAAATCTGTCCGTGCAGCCTCACAAAGACCAAGGACAGCCCAGCAGTTGTCTGTCTAGGATGGAAGCAGCACTACCACACCAGTCACTCCCCAGAAGAAAGAAGTTATGGTTATACAGAAAGATGCTGAATCAGGAAGTAGCCAGGCATTGTCTCCCACCGATTACAACTGATTCTGGGTGGTGAAGGGGCTGGTCAGTCCAGCCTGTCTCCACTTGGAGCTGGAATCTTCCAGCGCTCACTGTGACAAGTTCGTTGATTATTTGGATAGAATTTCTCAAATTGACTACAGCTTTGATGCTGCACTAGATATACTAGGAGAACCAGAGGTAATGAATGTCCTGGCTTGTCCTGTTTTGTGGGATGAGTTCTAGTCTGTATCATCCACTGATATTGTCCTGGGGTTAGTCAGAGCCACATCTTGCGAACTAGATCCATGCCTGTCCTGGCTTGTCAAAGCCAGCCAGGAGGCTTTGGGGATGTTGCTTACTGGGGTAGTAAATGCCTCCCTCTGGGGGGGGCAGGGTCCCTGGATGCCTCAAAGTGGCCATTGGGTTCCCATTGCTCAAGAAACCATCTCTTGATGTGGATTCCCTGGCCAGTTATTAGCCGGTCTCTAATCTTCCCTTTTTAGGGAAGATTATTGAACGGGTGGTGGCTCAGCAACTTCAGGTACATCTGGATCAGATCAGTTTTCTGGACCCCTCACAGTCTGACTTCCATCCGGGTTATGGCACCAAGACTGCATTTGTGGCCTTGGTCCGTGACCTTCGCCGTGAGTTAGACCCTTTTGGTCTTGTTGGATCTGTCGCCTGATTTAGATACCGTTGACCATGAGATGTTGGTGGCCTGCTTGTGGGACCATGCTGGGGTTGACAGAATTGTTCTTGAATGGTTCTGTTCCTCCCTGGCCGGAAGAACTCAGCATGTGATACTGGGGGACTACTTTTCATCCCCCCGGGATCTCACGTGCGGTGTCCTGCAAGAATCTATTCTGTCCCCTCTCCTGTTCAACGTGTATATGCAGCCATTAGGTGAGGTCATGCGAGGGTTTGGTGTGATCAATATGTTGATGACACCCAACTATACTTCTCATTTTCAGCTGACCCAGGCTTGGCAGTCTCATTGCTTACCCAGGGTTTGGCAGCTGTTTGGGACTGGTAGAGGTCGAGCCGTCTGAAGTTAAATCCCGACACAACGGGATGCTGGTGGAGAGGGCTGTTTGTGTGTGTGTGTGTAGGTTCTTGTTGTTGATGGTGTTCACTCCTCCCCGCTTCCTCAGGTTCGTAGTCTGGTGGTACTTTTCAATTTGTAGCTCCACCTGGATGTCCAGGTGGCGGCTGTAGTGAGGAGTGATTTCTGCCAGTTACATCTGGTATGGCAGCTTCGGGCCTCCATCTCGGACTCGGACCTGGCCACCATCATCCATGCCTTCATCACCTCAAGACTGGACTACTGTAATGCACTTGATTTGGGGCTACCTATGGTGACGGTTCAGAGACTGCAGATGATGCAGAATGCGGCAGCCTGTCTCCTTATCAGGACGGGCTGCTGTGAGCATATAACACCTGTGCTTCATTTGCTGCACTGGCTGCCAATTGTCTTCTGGGCCTGATTCAAGGAGTTGGTTCTTACCTATAAATCCCTAAACAGCCTGGGCCTAACCTATCTGTGGGACCGCCTCACTCCCTGGGTTCTGGATTGCCCCCTGTGGTCGGATGGGAGTGCCCTTCTTGAAGTCCCCCAGGTGTGGAGTGGGGGGAAGAGACATTGGAAAGGGCATCCTTGGTGGTGACACCACGGATGTGGAACTCCCTTCTGGCAGGGGTCCATCTGTGCCCAGATCTTCCCTCTTTCAGGTGCCATAGTAAGACCTGACTTTTTCTCCAGGCTTTTGGTGGGGAAGATGGGTAGTGGGAGGAGGGGATTGTTTTAGATTTAGTGACCTTTTAGTTGAAGGTTTACTATGTATTGTATTTTATTGTTTTTACTGTTCTCTATTGTTAGCCACCCTGAGCTGCCAGAGGCAGGAGGGGGTAGGATAATTTTTTTTGTATGTATAATAAAATGTGAGGGAATTTTTTTCACAAAGTTTCCCCACATGACTCCTAGTCCCCTGACTAGCCCAAGCACTCTACTGGAGAGGATACCAATAGCTGCACCCAGGTGCATTGTTTGCAGCTAGGACTCATAATAAAATAAGCTAAGACCAACACCAATGTTCTTTGGAGTAGGGCTGAAACGAGAATCTGTTTTGATTCTCATGAGAATTGAGAACCCTTTGCAAGATCTTGAGAAGATCTCACTAATGGTGCAAGAATCTCTTTTGAAAGGGAAAAAAGCAACTGTGCATGTGGAGTTCTTTTTCCTGTTCACCACACCACACCACACCCCAGTGTAGAGTTGGTGGCTGCAGAAAAGAAGAGAAAACCGACTGACCGATGTGGGATGAGAGACTTGATGTGGGACACATTACATGTGGCTTCAGTAAGTAAATAGAGAAACAAATCTTGGTTGAGAAAGGCTTGAGAACCAGAGCTTTTCCCAATTCTTGATTCTTGTGGAAATCAAACCAAGAAGCTCAATTCTCGATGAGAATCGAGAAAAAAAACAAGATCAAGTTTTAGCCTTGCCTTGGAATCAATGTGAATTTTTTCATGGACTCCATGATCTGTGGTTATCCCATTAATGAATCCATGTGGGAAAGCATTAGAAGGACCAAACTTCTCAGTCAAGTCAAGAGTTCTTTGGTGATACTAATAATGGAGTATCATTTCTATTAATAAATCTGTTATGGTCATATTCTAAGATTAGGCCTCCAGTCATTCCTGCTGGATAGTGAATCCTCCTCATTTCACTTTATGAAGCTTATTTTCTTACTTGTCAATAATAATGTCTTTGGCTCCAGTGAGAAATTAACTCATGTACACTGAACTGGGAATCCTGGCTACCAAATCAGAATAAGAGTCAAGACTGGTTAAAACATAGGGAAGGGAAGTCAAGTTAAACATGGTTCAGTCACACACTGACTCTCATTAATTCTTTTCTTTTAGTGGTTGATTGCTCTGTTGAAATACAGACACAGCATGACCCCCACCTTGATCTGCCTTCAACAAAGACCCTGCTCAGCAAGTCAGTGGGGTGAATACAGTCAACATAAACTAGTTTACTGAAATCCTTGAGGTTTTTCAGAAGCTTCAAATGTTGCAGGACCCACCTTGAGAAGATGACTAGAAGGAAGGGAAAGTGAAGACACCTAGCTTAGCTAAGAGTGACTGTGTGTTCCAGTGCAAACATGGTTCAGTCACACACTGACTCTCATTAATTCTTTTCTTTTCTTTTCTTTTCTTTTAGTGGTTGATTGCTCTGTTGAAATACAGACACAGCATGACCCCCACCTTGATCTGCCTTCAACAAAGACCCTGCTCAGCAAGTCAGTGGGGTGAATACAGTCAACATAAACTAGTTTACTGAAATCCTTGAGGTTTTTCAGAAGCTTCAAATGTTGCAGGACCCACCTTGAGAAGATGACTAGAAGGAAGGGAAAGTGAAGACACCTAGCTTAGCTAAGAGTGACTGTGTGTTCCAGTGCAATTCTTTGAAGGACATTCCCCAAAGGAAACCATGGAGAGAGGAGACAGAAAAAGAAAACCATCAAAAGCTAAGCTGTGGTTAAATCAAAGGACCCAGCAGCTGTTTCAAGGCCCAAAGAATGTCAAGAAGGACCAAGTAGTCTTGGACCTGAGACAAATGACACTGAACGTTGAGGGAATCATTGAAGAATGCTAAAGTGCCTGGGATTAAGAGAAAAGAAAGATCAGCCAGGTGGAGTCAAAGTTATCCAAAATCTCTCAATGCTACCTTAATTTGCAATTGATGGACTTGTTGGTACTTGGTCCAGATTTGCACTGTTTGGGAAAGAAAACAAACTTGGAAAGGTTCCAGCTCCAGCAGGCAGGAAGATATCATGGTGATCTGCAAACCAAGAAGAAGGCCCTTGTCAAAGTCACTGGTTGGTTTAAAAAGATTCCTGGAATATACTAATGAACTGAAACCATCATCCTCTCAGCCACCATGTGCCGTGGGACAGAATATGTTACTGGGAAAGGAACACAAACACTTTCTCTGGAAACCCAGCTATTTTACCAGGACTTAACTAAGAGACTGGGAAATAGAGCAGCAGCCATGTTTCTTCCAGCATCCAACCCCAGACACTTGGAAGATCTGTCCTAGTATCCTGGAAACACTTTTGACCCTTCTCTCAAACACCCTTCAATCCAATGTTCAGCGGAGTGGCCAAACTAGCATCCAGCAGCATCCGACCTTGGGTTGGCCTTCTGCAATGGACCACATTTCACTTCTGTGAGGTTGTCTCAGAGGTTGCCACAAGGCACTGAGGTGATGTGGCTGTACCAGTATGAGGGTGCCAGAGTCCCTACACACTACCCTTTTTGGAGTGGCCTCACCTCTTTTCGGATCAACTCATTAGGAGAGTTTTACAAGCTCAAAGATTGCACCACCAAGAAGAAGGTGCAGAGTACCAAGGGTGTTCACAAGAGACTAAGTGCGGAACAGGATCACCAGAGAAATGAGGATGGAAGCATGGCAGCAAATGCAGCCCTGTCTGCCCCAACGCTTTTCATTTTCTTCATTAATGATATAGTGGACAGTTTGGCAGACGATAAATGCCATCCAGCCTATGCAGCACGCAGAAGAATAAATATGCTATTGTATGCAGATGATATGGCCCTCCTAGCCACCTCTCAGGTGAGACTGAGGAGACTGATAAGGCAGCTGTCTGAGTACTGTTTGCTAAACAAATTAGTTATCAACTGTGATAAAACCAAGGTGGTTGTTTTTTCCAAGCGGCAACCCCAGTGTGACTGGTGCTTGGGACCGGAAAGACTGGAACAGGTTGGCTATTACAAATATTTAGGAATAACATTCTCTGTGACAGGTACTTGGGACAAGCATTGTGAAGTTATGGGTATGAGTATGCAACAAGCAGCCAATGGGGTCGTTAAGTTTTGGACAAAATTTGGGGGCAGACAACTGTCAGCAGCTATGAAACTGTTAGAATATAAGTTAATACCTAAGGCTATCTATGGGGCAGAGTTTTGGGGTGGCCAGAAGAACCTGGCACTGTAGGGTTTTCAGAATTCTTTAATGATATTGTTGTTAGCTGTGCCAAAGTCTACCCCAATCCCACTGATGCGGATGGAGCTGGCAATTTTTCCTGTCTTAACTAACGCCCAAGGGAGGGTAATCAGGTTTTGGTTCAGGCTATTGGATATAGACAACGACACCATTCTTAAATTATGCTGGAGGGAGACATTGAGTGCTGACTCAGGGTTTCATTGGAGAGAGGACCTGACCTCTTTACTTAGCTAATTGGGCTACAGATATTAGTTACTTAGCCCCTGTATTGCTGTGCATGAGAGAATGGATATTCTCCAAAGATTGGAAGACATGACTGCCCAAGAGCAAATTGCCCTGGCATCTTCCAACAGGATAGCTCCACGCTACCCCAGACTCAAAGAGTCATGGGGTAGGGAAGACTAGCTAATCAGCCGACAAAATTTCAAATCTAGGAAGGCATATACATTGTGGCAATTTCAATTAATGCCTTCCTAAGTGTTGGAAGGGCGGTATCAGCAGACACCTTGGCCTTTACGTATATGTCCCTGTGGTTCGGAACAGATAGATGATATACAACACATAATTCTAGGCTGCCAGTTTATGGAGTCTGTAAGGACTAACAGGCTGTATAAGTTTCTGGGGGAGAAAAAACATTGGCCAGTTGATTATATCCTCCAGTTTTTGTTAGCTGGAAGGAAAGCAGAACAAGTCTGGGTGATAGCTAACATATTATATGCTATGTTGCAGGCTAGAGAAAAGTCTGGTAGATTTAAGTAAGTGGGCATGTAATAGGTACTCTAATAAAGAGTGCATGGCCAAGAACATGCCTAGATATGTTGCTAACTGGCTGATTTTTCCTTAGTGACTGTGGGTACAATATAGAGTTTATTTTTAATTGGGGGGCTGTGATAATTTTTAGAATGTTTGTACGGTTTTGTAATGTATTTGTTTTGGTTGGCAATGACCGTGCGGTCACGCCTTTAATAAAGATTGAATTGAATTGAATATGCAGCCCTGTAACCTGTATTTATCATAAGTGCCCTCTAAAAACCTGCATATATGGCAAACCTACATATGGGATACCTGGCACTCAGTAGAAATCTTTCCACTGGCATCCTCTGACTTTGAATCAGACTCAAGGAGTAGACTGAAAGTGGAGGTGGTCTCGAATGGATCCTTCCTCATATTGAGAAGCATTTAGAGCTTCTTCTCAGAAGAAGAGAGGCAGAATCTGTCATTAGTGAATCAAATTCTGTTTCTATGTAGGAAGGCTTGATCCTCTTCTTCCTTCCTCTAGTGTTATGCTGACATAAGATCATCAAAAGGAAGAGGCCCCCAATATAGTGGATGTGTTATGCAGATGCATCCTAAACTGATTTGTGCTGGCCAGACCTCACTGCAGCTGTAGGATCTGCTGTAGGATCAAGTCTTTGGTTGTAGATTTCTATGTAAACTAGGGTTGTGCACTTTATTTTTGTTATATTGATATGATAGCGACATTCTTGTTTTTGTTATCGCAATAACGATAATGACAATAAACAACAACAAAATCAACAACAATAATGACAGTCGTTATTGATTTCATTATTGCCTGACAGGTGCTTTTTGGAGGGAAATGTGGAGAGGAGAGGCAGGAGCAGACATCTCGGAGCCAGAAACAGTGTTGAACTCTTGAACTGGGTCTGTGATAGAAAGGGAAGGACCTGATGGATGTAATTGCTGGCCAATGAGCAGCACAAGCAGGTCCCAGGCAGTTGACTGGCACCCTGTGATTGTTCAATGCCTCCTGCCTCCTAGAATCAATCATGGGGGCTCTGTGGCGGGCACTGCAACCCTTTATATTTCAGGGCCAGGCTTTTTGACTCTTGTTCCATATTAGCTCTTGCTGTGACAGGTTGCGTTTACAGAACTCTGATGCTTGCACTAAAAAGCTTCCCCAGCCCTCAGAGTTATACCTTACCTTATACCCTTTATTTCACCTTTTCCCTTCCCCTGTCTGTCTCCCCCTGTACAGATAGATATAGGTTTAGGTATTTATTATTATTTATTTATTTTAAAAATTTATATCCCACCACCTCCTGCCACAGGCAGTTCGGAGTGGGTAACAACATAAATAAAACAATAATATAATAACAAATTAAAAACATCATCCCACACTATACATAATAATAATAATAATAATAATAATAATAATAATAATAATAAAAGGAATCCCCACCCCCTATCACCCCATTACCCTTCTCCCTCGCCAAATGCCTGATGGAACAGCCAGGTCTTACAGTTCCTATGAAAGGTTGGGGGGTCCTGGGCCAGATGGGCCCCCACCAGGAGGGAATTCCAGAGGCGCAGTGCGGCTACCGAGAACGCCCTATCCTGCGTGGCACCTCAGGAAACCCAGGGACCTCCAACATGGCGCCCCCAGCCTACCGCAGGAGCCGATCCAGAACCCAGGGAGTGAGGTGATCTCGCAAGTAGGCAGGGCCCAGGCCGTGTAAAAACCTTACACGGCCTTATAGGTCAAAACCAACAATTTGAATCGAGCCCAGAAGACTATTGGCAGTCAGTGCACAGATTGGAGCACTGGTGTAATGTGCTCCTGGCGACCCAGTTCCACCAAGAGCCAGGCCGCCGCATTCTACACTAGCTACAGCTTCTGAGATGTCACCATAGGTAGCCCCACATAAAGCATGTTACAGTAGTCTAACTGGGAGGTAATAAAAGCATGGATGATCGTGACCAGGTCAGAAACCGAAACCAACGGCCAAAGCCGCTGCACCAGATGTAACTGGCAGAAGGTACTCCTCGCCACAGCCTCCACCTGGAGATCCAGGCTGAGCTGCACATCGAGGAGCACCCCCAGGTTCCGTACCTGGGAAGTCAGCAGAGGACAGACCCCATCAATCGAGGGAGTCGTCCTCTCCACCAACTTACCCACTAACATCACCTCCATCTTGTCAGAATTCAGTCGCAGTCGATTAGCCCTTATCCAGTCCCCAACAGCTGCCAAACACCGGGTAAGCACCGAGACAGCTGGGCCTGGGTCAGCCGAAAATGAGAGGTACAGTTGGGTATCATCCTCATACTCATGACACCTCACACCGAACCATCTGATCACCTCGCCGAGCGGCTGCATATACATGTTGAACAGGAGAGGGGACAAGACAGAACCCTGCGGAACCCCACATGAGAAGTCTTGGTAATATGAAAAGCAGTCACCAAGAACCACCCAGAGGTATAGAGTAGATAGATATAGATTACAGATATAGATAATATAGATAGATATACCCTATTTTTTTTTCCTTTTCCCATCTCTGTTCGTCTCCCCGTCCATATTAGATATAGATATATTACTTGTAGCTATATTAGAGGTAGATAGATTAGATATTATATAGATATTAGTAGATACTAGTTTTTTTTTTATATATACCCTAATATATATATATATATATTAAGTAGCAGTAGCTGCCTGAAACTTAAATGCACAACCCCTTTCCATTATAAATGGGACTGATTTGAAGGAAACCGCTTGAGCTACATTGCTGAAAATATATCCATGGCTATAAGTTCTGAGGACCATCATATGCACAAAGTTTGAAGAAGATCCATCAGGAAAACAAAATGTTATGACTGTTTAAACGTTAATTGGTTGTGGTCAAAATGCACAGCGTCCTGTGCACAGCATCTGAATCATCAATATCTCCTCCCCCTGGATGAGTTGAGCCCCCAAACTTCACAGGATTGCAACATGACATCAATAACAAGTGCTTCTGAAATATGATAGTAATTGGTGCAGCCAAAACCAAGTTATTTCTGAATTTAAAAATCGGTTCTGTGGGCTCGCACATGTGCAGATGAGCTCCTCTCTCCTGTTGGAGAGCCAGGGAAGCGGCTGTGTTGGCGTCCCCCTGCAAGCTCCATTGGCAGCTGCTGCTGTTTCCTGGCCCCCTGGCAGCAGTGCAGCCACCACAACTGCCTTGCCCCGCGGTGTGTGAGCCAGCTTGCTACCCCCCCAGTCCTGCCTCCCCCGCCAACCCCGACCTCACCCCCCAAGCCCCACAACATTCTGACCTCACCCCCAGCAGCCCTGATCTCAACCCCCAACCCCCACCAGCCCTGACCTCAACCCCACCAGCCCCGATCTCAACCCCTGCCAGCTCCGACCTCGGCCCCCGCAACATCCCGAACTTACCCCGCCAGCCCTCACAACATCCTGAACTCACCCCGCTAGCTCCAACC
>QEPC01006601.1:2092876-2104324 GCA_003113815.1 Sphenodon punctatus | reverse complement strand
GCTGTCCACTGGACTGAAGGCCACTTGCCTTCAAGCTCGTGCCCATGTTGGGCTTGTTCCCCCAGTTTTCGGCCAGAGCCTTTGTGTTGTCGAAGGGGGAACTGTTGAAAAATGGCGCTGACGCTGGAGAGCACATCCATGCCAGCGACCAAAGGTTATTCGTTAGCTAGCATACTGGACCCGGAATTGCCGGGCAATTTTCCCACCGGCCTCTCAAGTTATTCTATAATAAAGAATGTGGCCAGCATTTAAACCAAGCATTGTTTCCG
The DNA here is from genome assembly GCA_003113815.1 of Sphenodon punctatus. Taxonomy (NCBI): domain Eukaryota; kingdom Metazoa; phylum Chordata; class Lepidosauria; order Sphenodontia; family Sphenodontidae; genus Sphenodon; species Sphenodon punctatus. The sequence goes on along the minus strand of QEPC01006601.1, from coordinate 2,104,055 downwards.
TGTCTCATTTGGGTGCGCTGACAAATAATACTTGGTTACATTTGTTAGTTGGTCCCTCTGAAGCCCTCAAGTGGAGAGGTGTGTTCAGCTCATAAAAAGATCACCCAGGGGGGAGGGGGGACAGACTTGCAGACAGCGCCCCAGGTAGAGTAGCCAGCCAGGGCTATTTTCTTTGAGAGTGCCAGAGAGAAAGAGAGAGAGAGGCTCTTTGGCAGTGAGCAGCAGGCAACAGGTGATGGTGGGCAGAGGGGCTCTTTCAGCAGTCACAGCAGACATCAGCGGGTGGCTGCAGAGGAATAGACTGGTGGGGTGCAGGCTCGTGGGTGGGCGGGTGGGCACCAGTGGCCAGTCAGGCACTAGCACCATCAGTACCCAGATGATGGTTCTTGGAACTGGAGTGACTGCTTCTGGATGCAGTGGGATGACAGCCCTCCCTAACTGGAATGACAGTCCCAGAACTTTGATGATGGTTCCTGGGACTGCCATGATTGCTTCAGGTACAGTGGAATGAAAACCCATGGGAGCTGAATGATGTCCCTAGATTTAGTGCTTGATTGGGCACACTTCAGTGAATAATTGCGATAGATGGTAGCAGGTGCAGGGAGGCACACAGGCAGGCACATATTATGTTCTGTGTTATTTCCATCTCATTCTGGTAGGCTTCCTGCTGGACGTGGGTATTGAACATGAGCACAGATGATCTCTCTCTCTGGTTCTGGCAGGTGGCAGCTTGAGCGGGATGCACATCCCTCTCCCCCCCATCTCTCTCATTCTAGCAGCGGGGAGTCTCTCTCTCTCCCCCTCTCTGGTCATGTACTGTAGGTGATGGCATGGGTGGGAGCCTGTCTGTCACTCTTGTTCTAGTTGCGGAGAGCCTCTCTCTCCACGAGCAGCAGGTTGCTGTCAGTGCCTTGTAAACAAGGTTCTTTGCAGTGGCTCAGATCATTGTCACACACCCCGAAAGGAAAACACAGACACCATTATATGGGTTAAAACTAGGCCGCACCAATTTTATTAGACCTCGTCGGGTGAGGAGGGGGTTATCCCCCTCTCGGTCCTATTAACCTTAACGATTAACTCTCTATAACTGTGGTAAACTTAAGCGGTCTGATGTTCCTCAGTACCGCGAACTTGCTAACTATAGCTGCTGCAATGTCACACCTGTCCTGCAACCCCCAGCCAGATCAGGCGGCCCTTGCCTATGGTGACCCAAGGAAGGAGGTGAGGGCAGCTTCCCCGAGCCCTGGACCACCCCTGCCCTAGTGCCTAGGAGCCTGCCCCCCCAACCTGGGTCCAGAGTGACGCTGGACGTCCGAGCACTAGCCTTCACTCGGACCCCACCTCTTAGGGAGATGACCTGGCAGCAGACTATCCTTAACTTCTAACCTAACTAATTCACCGGACCCCTGTCACCAGAGAGTGCCCACTTTGCTTGGCTAGGCTCGACTCCCCCTCCTCCCCGACTCACCCAGGGCCTGACTCAGCGTTCCCTGTAATGCTTTTAGGTATATTTCTAGCCCCTCATTCGACAGGTGCACGCTGTCGACCCGATATAATTCTGGTCGGGTAAACCTAATCTCCAGGTGTCGTATAACTCGACCACCCATTTCCACAACCAATTTTCCCACCTCTTTGTTAACTTTCCTTCTGGTACGATCAACTCTACTAGGGCGCACGGCATCCCTCCATCTGATTCGTTCAAGCATCTCAGACCATACTATCACAGTCCCTGGGAGGATCCTTATTACCGTGAGTAAGTTGTTTTTTATGCTGGTGACCAGGTGCAGACCTGTGTCAACCGGCAAGTTGTTTTCTCCCAGGTGAATTACCAGTATGTCTGGATGCTGTCCTTTTGCAAGTGCGTGGACCAGCAGCCGGAACTGGGCCCATCTCATCCCACACAAGCCCTTCCACGACACTTCTGCCACGTGGCCCAGGCCCAGCTGGGTCCCCCAATACAGGCGTCCCGCTCGTTTGCCGGCCCAGTACACGATGCTGTGGCCTGCAATTACGACTTTCTGCTTCCGGGCGGGCAGCTCACTTCCTAGGAGGGAATACATATATGTTACCTAATTGATTTGCTCGTCTATAGTCTTCTATTCGTGCTTACTGCTGACCTCAGTCCCCCTTGCCTCATAGCTGGGCTGCAAATATAGGCGCGGTATGCCCCTGATTTCCACCGGCCAATCATTTTGACCTCCTGTTCAGACATCCCTGCCGCAGCTGCACAGCTAGAGGCACCAATCCTGAACGAATGGGAGCCGAACATTTGCTCTGGTAGGTTGAGCCTCCTCAGTGACTTCCTCATTACTGCCAAAAACTGATATCTGGTTAGCCTGGTACCATTCTCATGGACAAATAACTGTCCAGAGCCCTCCAGGGGCACCTCTAGGTACATTTCAAGCGCCCTGACTGGGCACAGTTCAGCCTCCTCTATTCTTGCGAACTCTATCTTCTGTCCTCACCCATGCTGATCTGTCTTGGATCGTCGCAGCCGTACAGACAACCCTTCATCCGTCACCCGTATATCGTAGACCCCCACTACAGGGCCCCCTGCCGAATGAGCGGAGGTGGATGCCAGTTCACCCACCCTTAATGCTCCAATGAATGGCAGTTTAAATGAACTTTTGAATAGTCTAACTTCAAATCCCGAGAAACACACTCTGGGCAGGGCCTTGCATAATTCACGCAGAATGGCTGGCGTAATGGGCTGCCTGGCATCACCGCCCCATGGTGACTCACGATGCCAACCCTCCAACATCTTCCTCACAAACCCCCCCCCCGGTTGGTGACTGGAAGCCGGCTAATTTGTTATAAAATGCTAGCGCAGCCAACTTCCCCAAGATTGTACCAGGTGCCAGACCTTTTTACCTCAGACTGATAGCATATTGCAAGGTCTGGGCCTCCATAATCAGAAAATGGGTACCCCACCCTTTTTCTTCCCTGAAATTCTGGAACTCGTTCAGTGCTTGCAGGTAGGCTGCTCTGGTGCGGGGGGCCAATGAACCCTGCACCGCCTGGAACATTGCTACCGTCCAATGTTCCATATTCCTGGTGGAAGATCCTCCGGCTCCCTCTTGGCGTCCGGGGCCAACTGTCTGAAACACTCCATCTGTTGGTGAGACAGTGCGTCAGCTATGCCGTTGTTAATCCCGGGCACATGCCTGGCTGTGAATAATATGTTATTCCTCAGACACTGCCAGACGAACGCTCTCACCAACCCCATTACTCTCTTGGAATGGGATGATAAGGAGTTTACTACATGCACCACTGCGAGGTTATCGCACCAAAACAAGATCACCTTGTTTGTGAACTCGCTTTCCCATATGTGCGCTGCTACTACTATGGGGAATAGTTCTAGATATGTGAGGTCTCGCGTCCATCCCTCCTGCACCCACTCTTCTGGCCACGGTGCAGCTGACCACCTGCCAGCCCAGTATACCCCGAATCCCAGTGATCCCGCGGAATCGGATTGGACTTGGAGCTCGGCCCCTATTAGCCACCTCTGTCGCCAGATGCTAACTCCGTTAAACTCCTGTAAAAATTGGAGCCACATAGTTAAATCATCTCTCAAGTTGGCAGAGATGTAATGAAGGATGTAGGGTGACCCCATCCTTTTGCGCGCCAGCCATTCCAGAAGGGAGCTAAAATGCTCAAAGGCCAAACAAGATATCAAACACCCCATGGGCATCGCCTTGTCATAGAAATAGTGGCCTCCAAACTGGAACCCGAGTAGCCTAAAGCTCTCGGGGTAGACTGGGAGCAGGCGGAATGCTGATTTGATATCGCATTTCACCAGCAGTGCCCCTTGCCCTCACTCCCAAGCCATCTCTATCACCGCATTGAGAGATGCATAGTGAACAGCGCATAGCTCCGGAGGGATGGCATCATTCACCGACCTCCCCTTTGGATGGGACAGGTGGTGAATGAGGCGAAACTCCCCCACCTGCTTCTTGGGCACTATACCCAGCGGTGAAATGTGCAAGTTGGGGAAAGGCAAGGCGTCAAAGGGGCCTGCGATGCGGCCCTCCTTGAGTTCCTTCTGGAGCTTGGCAGTGACCAATTCCTCTCTTCCAAACACCGACTGCAAATTCTTCACCCATGCCCGCGTCTTATTGAACCGGCAGGGATGACGAAGCCCTCCTTAAAGCCTGTCACTACATACTTGACCTCGCTAACCATTGGGCACCCCTTGAGCGCCTGCTCCATAGTCTTATGACTGACTGGTGTTGGGGCCCTTCCCTCCTCCTTCAGGCTGGTTACCCCCAGCCCCAGGCCTACCTTGCTGCCTCCCTCGTGATGGGCCCCGCGCTTTGTTACACTGGAGCCCTGGGTGAGTCCCTCTGCAATGGGTACAAGCATGTCGAAAATGGCACGTGGGGTGGGCGTAACCCCCGGACCCATTGGAGTCCGAGCAAGTCCCACCCTTCTGGTTGCTATGGCGCCCGCCCTCCCGAAAGGGGTCATTCTGGGGGCTACACCTCCCTTGGTCAGAGAATGACCGCTATCAGTTCTGTGGGTACCAACCACATTGGACATACACTCCAGCCATAAATCTGTGGTGTACATGTCCCACCTAAGCCGTGGGGTGATCACTACCCTCTTTCTGAAACCTTCATTGTAGCATAGCCACACACCTGGGTTTCTGGTGTCTTATGCCCTGTGCACGATGTCTTGATATTTGATTAGTTCTGTGGCTCAGTTGGGCGACGCCTGAACCATCACTCCCAGCAACACAGAGAAGGCTGCAGACCAATTGGCACAGTTCCTATCAACCTTCGGGTGCTTGAACCTCTCCTTCTCCTTCTCCTTCTCCTCCGAGGAGTTAGGGTCCGGTACCGGCTCCATATAGAGAAGCGAGAAGACATCCACGTACTCGCCTCTCCATATTTTTTCCCTCATGTGGGGGGCTAAATGCACCCCAACTGGTGTTCCCAAGGCTACCCAGGTACCCGGCTCCCAACATGGTGCAGTTGCCTACAAGGGCATCCTGTGACATGATGATCAGGCCACTGTGTCCTTACTAGGGCCCCCCCACGCTTTGGGCCTGTAGCCCATCACCACTGGATTGATTAGGGGGATTATCCCCCACCCCTCCAATCTCCTGTGCGGGCCAGGGAACCCATGACCCCACCCATCCAAGCCTCCCTGCTACTGGGGAACCTGTCTGGGTGGGCTGTTCCCTGGTTCCAGCCCCCTCCTCTGAGCCTGCATCGGCACCGGGTGCATTGCACGCACCTACCTTGCCTTTCATGACTCGTGCTGGCACCCTTGTTCACTGGGGGGTCGTCTCTTGCTCTGGAAGGTCCAGTCGTCTGGTCTGCAACCTCATGTTCCATGTGCATGGTCTCCTGCACTTGACCCAGCGCGTGAGGTTCCTGCTGCACTGCCTCCCTCCGTTGTCCTTCTGCCAGCTCCACCATGCGTGCTTTGAGGGCTGTGAACCGTTCCATGAAGGTGTTCAAGGTCTCGAGAACGCCGGCCATCTGGTCCCCACGTGCCTGGTGTGCAGCAGGTTCACCTTCGCTGACCCTGGGGGGCAACAACTGGTGCCTTTCCCCCCCACCTGGTTGGAGCGGGAGGCTGTGTTGGGGCTTGCCCACCTGTTCCTGCCAGCCTTGACTACCTCCGGCACCAGACCCACCCGGGGGGGTCTGACCATTCCCTAAACCGGGCGGGAACTTGCACCTCCTGGGTGCTTGCCCGAGTTCCACTCGTGGATGCCCCAATATCACCAGGGCCAGTGTTCCTGCAGCCCTTGCCCATTGCCTTGGCTCGGTCAGGGGGGCGACCACCTCCTCCCACTCATCCCCCATCCCCAGGAGCTGTGGAGCCTGTGCTGTCAGCGGGCCCCCATCCCCACCTGTAGGACCACTGTCAGGGGGTGCTCCCTCCTGTGCCATCCCTCAGGGGTTCTGGGCCTGTCCACCTCTGGCAATGCCCTGCAAAACCCCCTCGCATTGCCCCATCCTGGTTTGGAGGGACTCCAGGACCTCCTCCACTCTTTATGCTAAGGGCTGCTTAGCTGGGCCCTTTTTCTTCTTGTTACCTCCCCCTTTTGCCATCACTGAACCCGGTGAGGTGGTTCACAAAAACGTACAATGTCATGTTATTGGCTGGTTCCCAGGCCGGTTCACCCATTTTTCCTTCAGGGTCCGCTGCCCCCCCTTGACTTGGCCCCTTTCGAGGGCCAGGGGAAGTGTGTTACTTTTGAGGGCACTCCCGCGCTTACTGAATGCTCTGTTGCCCTCCCAGCTGCTGCTCCTCCCATGTAGCACTGCTCAAGGACTCAGCTTTGCCCCATCGTGGCCATCCTTCAGCCTTGCCTCAAGCACGCTGCTTCCAGTATGCTACCCAGGCGCGGAATGGCGGGGTCCATGCCTGGGCCAATATGGCAGCCGGAAAGTCCCATTCTCGCGAGACTTCCCTTCGCACCACCAGCCACATTGCAGTGCACCCCCGCTCTACAGTCTTCTTCTGGATAAGGGTGGGGGTGTGACAACGGCCACCACCGGAGAGTCGCTCCTCGTGGTGAGGATGACCGCGTGGCGGCGGGTAATTCTCACCACATCTCCCCGCATTCCATCCCCGCATGGGCTTCTCTTATATCCCTAGAACATGCCTTAAACACTACAGATTAGCTTAGTTTTATGCAAGAAGGGGACCCTGACCCTTATCAATATATCCCAGGCCATTGTTTATTTTACCCAGGCTTACACAACATGCGGCCCGCATATACATTGGCCCGCCTATACATCAACTGCTTCTGGATGCAGTGGAATGACAGCCCCCCATGACTGGAACATAGGCCCCAGAACTCCGATGATGGGTCCTGGGACTGGAGTGGCTGCTTCTTGATGCAGTTGAATGACAGCTCCCTGTGAGTGGAATGATGGTCCAAGAACCTTTATGGTGGGTCCTGGGACTGGAGTAGCTGATTCTTGATGTCATGGAAAGGAAGCTCCCCGTGACTGGAACGTAGGCCCCCAAACCCTGATGATGGGTCCTGGGACTGGAGTGGCAGCTTCTGAATACAGTGGAATGACGTGCCCCCCATGACTGGAATGGTGGCCCCAGAACCCTGATGGTGGGTCCTGCGACTGAAGTGGAAGCTTCTGGATGCAGTGGAATGACAGGTCCCCATGACTGGAATGGCCACCCCAGAACCCTGATGATGGGTCCTGGGACTGGAGTGGAAGCTTCTGGATGCAGTGGAACAATAGCTTCCTGGGAGCGGAACATAGGCCCCAGAACCCTGATGGTGGGTCCTGGGACTGGAGTGGCAGTTTCTGGATGTAGTGGATGGACAGCCCATCCGTGACTGACATGGTGGCCCCAGAACCCTGATGGTGGGCATGCTTCTGTTTGGGGGTGCCAGAGAGAGAGAGAGAGAGAGACTCTCTGGCAGTGGGCGTCGTCGTGTGGCATTGGAGGAGCAGGCAGTCTGGCAGGTGGCAGTTTGTCAGGCGTGGTGGCGGCCACAGCAGCAGGGCATGTTTCTGCGAGGGGGTGCCAGAGAGGGAGATAGAAGCTCTCTGGCAGCGGCGGTGTGTGGTGTCAGAGGAGCAGGGAGTCAGATAGGTGGGAACTTGGTGATGGCGGCAGCGGCGGCAGCAGCAGCAGGGCATGTTTCTGTGTGGGGGTGCCAGAAAAAGAGAGAGAGAGGCTCTCTGGCAGCTGGTGGTGACAGGTGGCATCAGAGGGGCAGGCAGGCAGGTCAGAGCTTGAGCAGGATGCACACCTCTCTCTCTTTCTTTCCCCTCAGCCCCCCTCTCTCTGTCTCATTCTAGCAGCAGGGAGGTTCTGTTTCTCGTTCTAGCAGTGTGGAGCCTTTCTGTCTTTTGTTCTAGCAGTGGGTAGTCTTCCTGTGTCTCTCGTTCTAGCAGCGGGGAGCCTCTCTGTCTCTCTCTGGTCATGTACAGTGGGTGACAGCATGGGCAGGAATGTGTCTCCCTCTCTCTCTCTCTCTTGTGCTAGCAGGGAACCTCTCTCTCTCTCTCGTGTGCCCTCACTATGGATCCAAGGCAAGCTCAGGGAAACCCAGCAGCAACAGACTGACCTTCAGGAACAGGATCTGCTCCACCAGCCCAGCACCCAGCCTTGAACGGTGGGGACTCACGATGTCCCCTGCCGCCAAAAACACCTGTTCATTGGGCACGCTGGTTGGTGGGCAGGACACTAGTTCCTGTGCCACCCTGGTCAGAGCATGCCATATTTTCCCCTTCTCTGCCCAGTACAAAAAGGGATCGCTGCTGGGATCCACCACTGGCTCCTTGAGATATTTTGCCACTGCCCGCTCCGCATTGTCAGGCTCCTGGTCCCTCTGCCTGCTGCTGCTGCTAACCTCCCCAATTGCATGTGCCCATGCTGCCTGCCCTAGTGTGATACACTCAGGGCATCTGATGGCTGAGGAGCTGCTGCTGCTCCTGGGAGTGCTCTGCATCTCTGCCCTCCTCCTGCTGCTGCTGCTGCTTTGCCCCTCCTGGTTGCCCTGATGCTGCTGCCGCTGTATGACGCTCTTGACTGCCCGCACCCTCTCCACCAGAGCATGCTTCCTCAGTGTGAAGTCTTCTGTGCAAGCTGCCATGCTCACCTTCACCCTGGGGCCCAGCATGGTGGAAGGTATGTATACCTCCTTGTGAATAAAAGGGTCAAAACGCCTGCTCAGCCACTCCGTCAACTTTTCTACCAGGGCCACCACCTCTGGTACAAGCTGCCATTCCTCCTCCCCACTGCCTTGGTCCCTAAAGAAGCTTTCCATCCTCCTGATGAGACTTCGGACCAGGGAGGTTACCTGGCTCAGGGTGGCCATTGCCACACTCAGGCTCTCCATCATGTCCTTAAAGTGATTAAGGATGTGCATGGCCTGGACCATGATTTTCCACTCATCCTGCCCGAGTGGCCTTTCCACCCCAATCTCCCCCTCTGAGGCTTCCTCGTGCAGGACCTGCCTCTGCTCCACCAGACGCTCCATCATGCTATAGGTGGAGTTCCACCTGGTGCTGACATCCTGCACGAGGCAGTGCTCCTGTACCCCCTACTCCACCTGTTTCGCCTTCATGAGGCGACCACCCTTCATGCTCTTGTTAAGGTACCCTGTAATCTTCCTGCCCTTCTTGATTAACAGGGTAAGGGGGTTGCTGCTGTCAGTGCTTCTCCCCCAGTCCCAGGGAATCCCTCACCACCAGGTGAAAGGTGTGGCCACGCAGGGGATGTGGTGGAACCCAACTTTCATCACTGCCTTCTTCATGTTCACAGCATTATCGGTTACTACGAAACCCCTGGCAAATGGGGCTTCCTCCCTTAGCCACCCCTCCACCATGGTGTCCAAAGCTCCCCTTATGTTGACAGCAGTGTGGGTCTAGTCAGAGTCCTGGGCGTGAAACAGGATCCACCTGTACCATGCCTCCTTGCCCCTGCTACCTGCTGCTCCTCCTCCTGCCACCCACAGCTGCCATCAGTGATCCGTCAGGGCCAGGTAGGCATGTTGTGCATTTTGGCTGCTCCAAATGTCTGTGGTGAAATGCACAACTGCCCCACCTGCCCTGGCCAGTTGTTCCCTCACCCACTCCCTGGCTGCCTGGTGCAGGGAGGGCAGCACCTGCCTTCTGAAGGTGGTGTGTGAGGGAAGCTGGTACTGGGGTGCCAACAGTGCCAGCAGCTGACAGAATCCCTGGTCCTCCACAATGCTGAATGGCTGGTCATCCAGGGCAATCATCTCCCCCACCCGCCTGGTGATCTTGATTGCCACTGGATGATGGGCTCCGCCATGCTGCAACTGCCCAAACCCCAGTTTCTCCATGGTGACCTGCTGCTGCTGCTGCTGAAGGGGGGTTCAAAATGGGACCTGCTGCTGCTGTCCCTCCTTCCCCTTGCCAGGAGCAGAGAAGGAAGGTCTGCTGCTGCCTTTGCTTGCTGTAGCAGCAAACCCACTCCTGTCCACACTCTCTGATGTCTCTTACAGCAGCAAAGTCCTATGCCAGGTCCTAATGTGGGAATCCATGCCATTATTATTACTGAGATTCCCCCTCTTATTCCCATGGCACACTACCTTACCACAGTGAAGGCAGGCCACCCAGCTGCTGTCACCTGGGATCACCTTAAAGGAAGTGATCCCACACAGGCCCCCTGGGGTGCCCTCCTGAACCCCTCATGCCATCGCTTGGGGCTGCTACCTTTGTCCCCAATGTGGCCACAGGGGGATTGTTATCAACAGGAGTCTCCTCCACCTCCTCCTCGCTCCCCTCATTGCTGCCCAGCTCCATGACACCACCTATGCTGAAGCTGCTGCTGGTACCGCCTTGCAGAATGGGAGGAGAGGATGTTTTGCTGCTATTTGGTGAAGCTGGGTTGCTGCTGCCAAGGTGGGGAAGGATGCCCTCAAATACATCCTCCCATCAATCCTCAAAATGCCTTGGAGCAGGGGGCATGTCAGAGGGAGAAACCTACCCAGGAGAGGTGGTTGCCCACCACTCCCAGCAACAGCACCCACATCATCATCATTGCTGTGGCTCCCCATAATAATATCTGTTGCTGTCCCCAGTGAAAAATCACTGCTGGCAGTGCCAGCTGCTGCTGGTGCTTCAGGAGTGTGTGTTTGTGTGTGTGTGTGTAGTACTACTGCTGCTTCTGTACACACACTCCTTGCCCTTGGCTCCCTCCTCCAGTGCCACTGCTACTAGTGGAAGGCTGGGACTCCCTGCCTTCCACATATGCCATTCCTGAGAGCTCTGCTGCAGCCTGATCCCCTAATAAGACTTGCTGCCTTGAGGGGGAAAAAAATCAGGTCTCTTCAACTTGGGCGATGGGCTGCCAGCAGTGGCAGAAGTGGCAGCGGGTTTTCCAACTCCCCCATGTGCACGTCCATGCCCACGGCCTCGCCCTCTACCAGGGCCACCTGCACCAGAGGCTGAACTAGAAGTCCTTCCCTTTCTCATTGTAATGTACACACAAGTGCACAAAGTAGTACTGGATGATTATATATACACAAAACCTAACCTATCCTACTATCGTATAATCCTAATATATATAGTAAAATAGACTAGCCTAAATACCTATATAATATCTAATCTCTCTATATGTACACAACTAATATCTATCTAAATTTATATCTATATCGACATATCTAATCTCTCTCTCTCTCTGTACGTATATATATATATATATATATATATATATA